>PVHY01020204.1:0-25935 GCA_004024945.1 Uropsilus gracilis | reverse complement strand
TAGGTAGGTAGATGAGGTTGTCCAGTTTCCGAGGTAGGGAGCACCGTCACAGAATGTCCGCTGACCTTGGGCCCCCTCTCTTCTCAAAAGCACCCCTGGCAATGAGCAACTCTCTACCATTAATGGGGTTACTTCCTGAGAAACTAATAGGGGGTGCAAGAATCACGCACAAGGGTCTAGCAGCCCGTAAGCCTCCCTCCAAGTGCTGCCTGATGTAGGGAGGACGGAAGGCCCCTCGCCCCAGGGAGTGTGTGCTGGTCGACAGGCCCCGGTCCTCAGTCAGTCCAGCAAAGAGTAAGCTCTGGCTTCAGGGCTCCTACTTTCCGCTGGAAGTCCCGGGGTACAAGCACGACATGGTAACGGCTGCTCGCGACACTGTCTGGTGCACTTGAAGTCACCCGGGTGAGTGACCTTGGGCGCTCTGGGTCATGCTCACCCGCGGGTCACTGTGCTTGTTGACTTGACGGGGTGAGACTTGATACTACAAATCCAGTGCTTCACGCAAACTGGTGGAGTCCTTGTGCGGAGACCACATGCAGGAGAACCAGGTCTCTTGAGTCCACCGTGGACACCCTGGAGGCCGCTCACTGAGGCCTCATGAGTGGGTGCTCCTCCTGCTCTGGTGGGTGACCAGCTTCTGTGGCCCAGGGTCAGGGGCCTGGAGCGCATACGGACAGGGCCAATATCCAGACCGTGAGGGAAGCCCCGGGTCCTGTGTAACGAGTGTCCACCATGAGACCCAGGAGCCAGCGACGGGCCCGGTGCCTGATGAGAAAGCAGGAGGTCTTCTGTGTCCTGGAACAAGCTGTTCCCAGCCCAGGATTGAAAAGGGGAGTCAGAGCTACAGGATGCAGGATCAGAGGCTGCCTCCGGGGCCTGGCAGTCATGAGGTGCAGAGACAACCCGCCTCCCTCCCCTGTGGCGCTGGGCACTGAGATCCCCACCCGAGGAGAGGTCGGAGCTGGGAGACGGCAGAACCGGTGAGAACTGAAGTGTTGCTGTTAGTGGTGCTTAAGAGAACTGAAGACCCCCTCCCCCTGGGGGCCAATGAACTGGGAAATGCCCCTTCTACTATTGCATTCAATGAGAAGACTCTTCACCCCCCCCCCCACTTGTTGGGCAGGGAGGGGAAGGTTGCAGAGAGTTGGTGGGAGAAACAGGACCAGCTTCTGTGGAGAAGCCAGAGACAGGACCCCCTAGAACATCTACGTGTTTTGTGTGGAATCATTTTTCAAGCTTAGAGCTTATGATCTACTAATCAATAGATGGGGAAATAATGCATTGATTTGTGCCTTGTATTTATATATATCAAAATATGTGTGCCATCTGCCACTGCCTATGCGGTCTTTAAGGTGAGCCAAGTAATGACCTTGACTTCTATAAAGCTACTGTTTGCTGTTTTTGTTTTTGTTTTTTGTTTTGTTTTTTGCATATATTGAGTACAAGCAAGCAAGGAAAAGAAACAATGGTGTGATTGGTTTTGATGCAAATACATTTTTTTCCTTCTCTGCGTCTATCTCTGGGCAATGCGTTTCCTCCTGCCCCACCCCCATCAGAGGGAATCATAGTTCTTAGATGGGGCTAGAAGGAGTCATGCTAGCAGAAAGAAGTCAGAAAGAAAAAGAAAAATACTGCATCATCTCATCTATAGGCAGAATCTAGGGAAAGCAAACAAACAAAAAGACAAGTACAGCTTAAAAGTAACAAACTGTCAGCAGAACTGAAGCACAGAGCAAAGGAGGGGGAGGGGTACATCGGGAGGGATGGACACAAGAGATTAAGATGATAGTTCACGGGTGACAGAGTGTTGGGAGAACCTCGGGTTAGGCAATGATGTAAAATGTGTGTAATCAATTTTAACAAATTAAATTAAATTTTTAAAGTATTTTGAAAAAGCTTTGAGTCTTCTGTCTTATGATTTCTCTCCGCTCTGGGAGATGGTCACCTGGGTGATACTCGCTGGCTAAACCGCCTCACAGTCATGCACAAAAAATTGATAGAAATCTCTCCACTGGATGTGAAATCATGCTTTAATTTCATCCTGCCCTGTGTCCCTGCCAGATGCTTGATGTGGTAAAGCTGGACTCAAGAGCCTCCACACAAGTGAGATGTGATTTTTGGGAAGCCAGGCAAATTGAAAGATATGATAAAGCACTCTCCCTCTTTTCAGCCAGGAATATTGATAAGATTGTGGTTTTCTGCTAATATTGCCCAAAAGCCTGCTTTGGTTAAATTCTCTGTCCAAAAAGAAATGCTGATACAAATGAATGGTGTGTTTCTGAGAAAAATTTACAGTCTAATTTTACAGAAACATAAACGCTATATAGGAATCAAACTCTATCAACAAATCATCAAATATTTGCAGGTATTGTGCATTTTTGTGCCCGAAACACAAAAACTGGACTTGTTTTTGGAGCAAATCTCATATAAATTATATACCACCGTATCCAAAGCCTCAAGGAATACATTTTTGACATTTGCATATGAAGATAACTACCATAAAAGCAAATGGCAACGATCACAAAGGAAAAGATAGATTGATTTGACTGCATGAAAAGTAAGTCTATTTCCCAAAATATAAGCTTATCAGATAATAAGCAACAAAGTGAAATATACATATATATAATTGCATGGCACCAAGGCTAATCTCCTTGCTAGACCAGGTTACGTAATGTAAGACACCGAGATCCCAATAGATAAATGATTCACCCACATGATATTCACAAATGAGGTATAGAACGGTTTATAAATATTTGAAAAAAATTAGCGTTGGTAATTAATCAAAGAAATGAAAATTAAAACAGCAGCAAGAATTCCATTCAATTCATTGTTTTAGCCATGACATTTTTAATTTCAACTGAAAAGATATAATCCTTCTTGTGTGAATCTTAGAAGTGAGCGAAAGGAACAAATTATCCCTCATCTCCCAAGTACAGTCACAAAATGGGAAGGGAAAACCCATACCAGTAGGTGATGGAGGAGAGCGTCTCAGTGAAAAAGTCATTTTGAAATTAACAGATGGAGACATGCAGATATTTGTGGGAGGGCAAATTGCAGCCTAGGATTGATTCTACCTCCTGAGAAATTGGGGTAATTCTGGCTGTGAGCTGGGAAGAAGACAGGAGGTATAGAAATGACACCACACAAAATTCTGAGCAAAACATTCATATTGCGCCTCCCGACAGCTGGCAGGTTGTACGTCTAGTTGACCGTCTTTCACATCAGCCATCATTTGAAGTCAAGATTATCACACCCATGTTCCTATGAAGCCCAAGGGAAGAGAGCAGACTGCCCTGTGGGTGTGGTAGGTATGGATTCCCAGCTCTCCAGGTAAACTTGACCTGGTGGATTTTAGAACTTCAGAAGAAATAGACTTCAAAATGCTCCAAGTTTTTGTACACTTTGGGTAGATTCCTAGCAGTAGGATTGCTGGATTGAATGGAAGTCAAATTTTCAGTATTTTAAGGGTCCTCCACACAGCTTTCCACAGTGGCTGAACCAGTTTGCATTCCCAGATGTTTATGGCACACTATTTTCAATAACCAGAATATAGGGACAACCCGATGCCCCCAGATAGATAAATGGTACAGAAAGCTGTGGTGTATGTACACAATGGAATATTATTCATCAATCAAAAAAGACAAACTTACATCATTCACGGCAGCATGGATGGAAATAGATGGAATCGTGTTATCAGAAGTAAGGCAGAAAGAAAAAGAGAAATACTGGATGCCCTCACTTATATGAGGCACAAAGGGAAAACAATCTAACAGACGAGACAAATTTAAAACTGAATTTTTAGCAAAATTGAAGCATAGAGCATGAGAGGGGGAGGGGGGAAGTCGAGGGTGGGAGGGGTACAAATGACTAAGATAATGGTTCTTGGGTGATAAGGTGGTGGGAGAACCCCAGTGTAGATAATGATGTAAAATAAAGCAAACAAAACAAATGAAAAATTTTAAAATGCTCTGAGTGTCTCAAGCATGTTGGTTGATGCCCATGTCACCGCAATCAGCCTGCATTATTGTCAGACACAAGCCTATATCCCTTACCAACCAGGTTGAGAGACTTGACAGCTCTTCTGAAAACTACAGAACTTAACAGGGTCATACTTGAGGGAAAACCATCGCTGTTCCCTGGGAACCTGATCCAGGGGAGATTGCAGGTAGAAGCAGGATCCTGAACTCTAAAAGCGAATGAGTCTCACAGAGCACAAAGCTCTACTCCTTTCCCAAGCTCACATTGTAGCCTGCAAAGCTTCAAACATAGATGTCAAGATAACTCACTGTGTCAAAGGTCAGCAATATGTCCACACAACACCTTTCTTAGACCAACAGGAAGCGCCTCCCCACCAAGCTCCCCAGGGAACACCCAGTGGGTGAAATTCTTGTTGGATTAGTCTTTGTGGATCAGTTACATGTTGGGTAACAAGGGCTGACAATAGTCACTATGGTCTTAGAATATGGATCTGGGCTCTCTTTCTGCCAATGATTAGCTTTTAGGGTCATTCTGAACCTTTTCAGGGCACTCATGGTTCAAGATAATAAATGCCTAGCACCATGCAAGGGTCTCTATCTTCTAAAGGACATTCCTTTTCCTTTAGAAGTAGTATCTGCTCTGAAGGAAATGAAAAGATACCCAAAAGCTTTTCTTTTAAATATGCATTTTAAAATGTTACATTTCCATCTGGCAGGAGCTCTAGACTATTTGATTACTATGGGTTTAGAGTCATTCTGTTTATATAGTTTACTCCAAAACCTACACATTCAAAACTTCAGTAAAAGCCACATATCTCAGTCATTGAATTCAGATTATTGTTTTCCAGAGAAGTGATGAGTATAATAGACCCAGCCAAGCTCCAGTCTACATATTCCTCATGGAAAACAGGAACCAAGGAAATCAGACTTGTAGCTGTTGACACAAGAATATACCACTTTGCCAAAGTGAAAGGTCCCAGAAACAAAGGAGTCGGTAATTTGACAGGATAGAAAGTGGACTTTTAAAAATAGGATGAAGTGCAGTTGGGCATGAAACAGAATCATCCTACCTAGAAGCAACTCCTCAAAGCTCCATAAACTAAATCCTGATCTCTCCAAAGCCCATTATCAGACTTGATTTTTTTTCATCAGGAAATTCTCAACAATTTGAACATTCAAAGTGGAATTTCTTCCCTCCTGCCTTTGCCTCCTGCATCTTTCACATCTCAGGAAATGGAGCTGTTGCCCCACAGTGCTCAGGGCAAAGACCTTAGCCCCACACCCGACATCAACACCTCCACAAAGCCTACATCTTCTAGAGCCAACCAAAATCCACCCATTCCTTACCATTCCCACTGCCTCCTCTCCAGTCCCAGATGCAGTCTACTAAGAAATAGCCTTCCCACTAGACTCCCCACCCCCAACCTGGCTTCTCATCCACTTTCAGGCAAAATGGCACACAACACCCAGAGCAATTTTTGACAAGCTGAGATAATGTTTGATCATCCTTTACCCACCAATCCTGCGACTTCCTCTCACTCTGAGAATGAAAATCAAGCATTATTATCATCATCTACAGATCCCCACGTGGCCTAGCCATCGCCTAGGTCAGTAACTTCCAATTCCACACTGTTCACTCAACTCAAATATTCACTTCTACTCCCAGAGAGTCACTCAGCTCACACCCACACTTCAGGTAAGTCTCCATTCAAATCTTCCCTTAAAAGGCCTTTGCTTGTAACCCTTTCTAAAATATGCAACATCATTCTTTCCTCTCTTTGCCTTCCTGGCTTCAGGGAGGCTTATACTCACCATTATCACCTCCCATTGTTACAACTCCTTTCCCTTGTCTGCTGGAATGTCTATCCATCTGAAAGAGTAGTCACAGCCTTATCCCAAGCTTTCCAAGGTGGACCCAAAACAGTATCCCTCCAATAATACTTTTTTTTCTGGATATTGATGTTACTCAATAAAAGATAAAATTCCAAAAGTGGGTGAGATAATTTAAGTTTACTGTTGTCCTTAAAATCCACTCCCATAAAAAATGGCCTTGAAAGCAATGTGAAAGCAAGTATCAAGAGGCTAACACATTCATCTTATCAATTCATTGCATATGGTTCTGTGTAACACTTGTGTATGATAAGCACAGTATCATTGTCTTGTGTTTTTCAATATCCTTAACTCTGTTTTTCATAATCTGTTATGTTTATTGGCTCATCTGTGCCAGAAAATAAATGTTTATTTTTACATTGACATAATGGAAATGCTTATTGTTCTGAAATTTGGCATTTTAAATTCTGGGAATTTATCTTAAGGGAATTATTAAAAAAGCTTAGGCAAAAATACAAACATAATGAGAAAGAATATCAACTATTTAAAATTGAACAGTACCTCACATATTTAATCTCAATCATAACCAACCAAGATGCCCCAATAGTAGTATTGCTTTTGTTTTTGTTTTTTTAATCTGGTTAAGGTGATTCCCAAACTCTAGCTAAGTCCCTTTCCATTCCACTGAACCCAAGTCAGAATATCTTCCAGGGGCAAACAGCTCTGTCTTTGCCCTTTTAAAGCACGTGTATGTTATGTTTAATGGGAAAAATGAGAAAGGTTATAGAGAGTGAGAGCATGTTGGAGGAGAAATCTAAATGCATTCCTTTAGCAAGTGAAAAGGAAAATGAAATTATAAGTTTGTATTGATGTCTATTCAACATGGAAAGGATTACAAATCTTAGAAGCAAGTGCTAATTGTTAGTAACCCCATTCTGCATAAAGACCAACATAAAAATGTGTCTGAGCAAAGATTTGCATGTAGACCAAGGGGACAGTGGTATCCAGAAACAAAGGCTTACATGTGATCAGTTGAATTTTTTTGTCATTTTGGACTAGTTTAATCCTGTTTTAAAATATGAATGGAAAAATCTACTTTGTTTTTTTTTTCTAGTTTTCAAAATTCTTTTTTTATAAACTGGGCAGTGCACACTTTTTAAGAGACAAATGTATCAGTTGTAGTCCAAGACTGACATTCTATTAATTTTCTTAAGGCTGGAAAATCTACTTTCACACATATTTTTTCAAAAACAACAATCTAGTTTACCTCTAATTTGTCTTTTGATTCATATATATATATACATATATATAAGATGTGTATATACATAGATTTTTATATAGATTCTTAAATAAAGTATGTATATGTTTCTTAAAGCAAATGTTTAAAACTACTAAATTGCTGAAGAGCTGAGATTTTATTCTGGATGGCTCAGAATTTACAGATACCATATTTAATATGGCTTTCACGATTTTCTTTATAGCACCTTTGAGAAAGAGAAAAGTATTGCTGTAATCTCATTTTCCTGAGGGAAATATATATAACAGACTGATCAGTTGATACAATTGCCAACCCAATTCAAAGGGGAAGGGATAACTTTTCCACAAATAGTGCTGGGACACTTTATATCCACAGGACACTTTAGACGCTCAACTCACATCATACACAAAATTTCACTCAAAATGTTTCCTCTGCCTATATTCAAAAGCTTAAACCATAAAGACTTTCTAGAGAATGCATAGGAGAAAATTTTCGAGGCCTTGGGTTAGGCAGAGTACTCGGATATGGTATAAACCAAATGACAAATTGAACTTCATCAAAATCACCTGTGCGTCAAACACTACCATCAAGAAAATGAAATGTGTGACAAAGAACTTATATTCAGAATACACAAACATGTATAACCTTTACATATTCTAGATAGACAGATCATGTGTGCATATATCTCTTCATTTACATTTTGCCAATAAGGAATGCTGAAATAAATTTCCCAATAGTAAATACATATAAAATAAATACAGAGTAAATATATATTTACTATAAATAAATGAATAGTAAATAAATTTATAAATAGTAAATACATTTACAAATAGGCAATGTCACAGGGACAACAATCGGTTGCATTATATCAAACAAAATTTGTATTTCCTTGCAAAGAAATTTTTATCTGCATTATCTAGTTTTCTAATAGTTAACTTTTATCTCCACAGGGTTGTAAAGAAACGTAGTCAAAGGCAAATACAAGTAGTGATAACAGACAGATCAAGATACCAGCTAAATTTCAAAGACTTAAATACAAGCACATGAGTTTTTTTTCATGATTGAACACTAATATTTAAATATTGAATATGTCAAAATGCACTTACTGGTTGTTGAATACTTTCCCAGGGTTTGCCCAGTATTACAGGTATTCTCCCAATGTCTAAATTTATTTGCTCTCACTTTGCCCAGAAATATATATGAGCTGAATGTAAGACTTGCCATTAAGAGTTCCTCAAAAGTACTATAGTGGATGGTCTCACTTCTCTGTGAGATACAGAGATCCAAACAAAAGGACAAGAAAAAGTTCAAACTAGCAAGCTGATAACAGAACTCAAACACATAGCAAGGCTGGGGGGTGGGAGGAGGGAGGATAAAATCAGGGAAGGGATGAGCCAAGGGATCGAGGTGGCAGCAGTTCACAGGTGATATGGTGGTGGAGAACTACGGGGTGTATGATCATGTACAGGAAAAGACATTCAGCATCACTAGTCATCAGCAAAATACATATCAGAATCACTTCGAAAAGTCATTTCAGACCAACTAACTGATGTGGGGGAAAGTTTTATATGCTGTTGGTCTTACAGTTTTTATGGAAAACAACATAGAGGTTCCTCAAAAATTTTAAAAAGGAGCTATCCTGTGATCCACAGGAACCTTGGGTATTAATTCAATGGATATGACATGAGAGTTTCAGAGATATCTGCACTTCTGCCTCCACTACAGCATTGCTCACAATAGCCTGGATATGGGAAGGATCTGAACATCTACCAGCAGAGGATTAAAGGAAGTGTGGGATAGTTAGATGATAGAGAGACAGACATCATGGGAAAAGCTCAAAAATAGAGAAATCTGAGAGAGCTCGACAAACTTGGAAGATGCTATGTTGTGTCAGTGAACCCAGCCAGACACAGAAAATGAATACTTCATGATCTCTTTATACGTGGATCCCTAAAAAGCCAACCTCATTGTATCAGAGAGCGGACCAGTCACCCCCAGAAGCTGAGAGGAGAGGGGAATGATGAGGTATGGGCCACAGAGTAGAAAGCTTCAGTTACACAGCATGAAGAAGTCTTGAAGAACTGATACATGGTGCTGAGCAGCATCTATCATCCTGCAGTGTAGACTAAGAACTTGCTAAGAGACTGATCTTAAATGTTCTCACTATACACACGCACACACACACACACACACACAGACCCCAGGTGGAGTGATAGCTCTGTGACTGAATTTGATTGTAGCCATCATTTCATAATGTATATCAAAATATCACAGTACATCTTAAATATATACACTATTTATTTGTCATTTACACTTCAACTATACACATTATTTGTCTTTCACACTTCAGTCAAGCTGGGGAAAAATATAAAATGAGCACAAAAAAAAAAAGACAGGTGACAAAAGTGTTTCTTCATTCCAGCTGACACCGTCCGTCATTTCAGTCTCCAGATTTGACTTGGCTGTTCCTGCTCTGTGGTTAGCATTAGAGTATGTACTGTAGGTGTCCCTGTTTCACTGCCAAGGAAGGAACTAAGACCCAGAGGATCCCACTGTCAGGAGAAGGGACAGAGTAGCCGAAGGGAGAAAGTAACCCTTGAGGAGTGGAAGAGAGAATAGATGCATTCATTAGCCCTGCCCACCCCCCTGTCTTTCAATATAATGCTATGATGCCAATCCTCAAGGAGGAAGCCACATGTGTCATCATTTAGAATGGATCAGACATATTTTGTGTCACTGACCGGCTCGTCAGTGGGTGCAATTATCAGCTACAGGTGTTGTTGCAGCATTCTCACTGACCTCCCTGCAGCCGCTCCATCCACATTCAGTGAGATCATCCATGTTGGCAGAAGTGTTGCTGGCAATATGGCAATGTCTTCTGCAGGGCCTCATTTGACAAAACCACCCCCATGAGACACAGGAGGAGGCATCTGGCTCCTGACATGGCCTGATTCTCCTTGTGTTGCTGAGTCACCCATCCAAAACCACCAGCAATCAAGAGTGATGACGGTCCAGTGTTCTAGATTTCACAATAGGAACCAAACTGGGTACAGGCTGGGCGACTAGGTGATCACCATGCTGGTGATCAAGTTAGCTCCCACAGGGCTATGAGTTCTAACTGAAACAATCTATAGAGTCTCCCTAAAATAGAGCAAGGGTTGTTTCCAGAACCTTCCATACCTAAGGAAGGCAAGAAGCTCCTTATTCAATTCTCTTTTCCTCTAGAGATAAAAGTAGAACAGCTATTATGGACAATTTGATACAAACATTTCAGAGCTTCTATAAGCTGGTGGTGCAGTATAAATGGACTTGACAATAAGTTTAAAAGCATGATTTTTTTTTTAACTCGATAATGTGAGTAACAGAAATTGAACTCCACTCCGTCTCTGATCTGCCCTCATTCCCCACCCCAGGGCACAGATTCAGTCACAGGGCAGGACTCAGGGAGAGAATAATCATATCTGTTTTGCACATTACTTGGAACAATTTTTTTTTAAGTGGAGAATTTCATGAGTCAGTTTTTCTGTTGTTATGTTTTGTTTTGTTTTTAATGAGGCTGAAAATATCTGCAAACTGCAAAGTTACATAACCAACCCTAGGACACAGTTCCCAGTCATTCTATCAAAGATGAGATCTCAGAATTTCAGGATGAGATAAGAAATCAACATCACCTTGACCTTTTTCCAACTTCCTTCCTGGGCAAGATAATCACATCACCAGTGGACCGATGCTTTGTGATTGGATTGAGCCAGATCACCTGCCGTGAGCTAAAGAGGTTGATCTGATAAAGCAAGGATTCTGATATTGAAAGATGATTAAGGAAATCAACAACATGTTAAATATTAAGCCCTTCTTGGAACGTGAACACTGGGCTAGAGGTTACCCAATCGTAGGAAGTGAATCTTCAAAGGTCTTTGGCTCCAAGATTGCTGATGAATGAAAATCTTGCGGGATCTAAATGGGCTCCAGAACTGAGGCTGGAAGGAAGTACAGCCACTTAGGGTGCTGCCTTCTCAGACCCCCGAGATTTTCCAACCTTCTCTATTATCCTCAAATACCATCCTCTCCAGGAGAAGCAGAGTTAAGTCTATTTCCTGGCAACCTTGACCTTCAAGTTCTTTTCACACTGTGCATCTAATCAATGGTAGATTGTGCCTGTTGGACAATGTGGCTGCCCCTTCTGTATAGGATCAGTGGCTGTCATGGCCCTCTATGACCCTACAGCAGACACCCGGTCTAGTTATTTTTTGAATATGGATTAAGCACCCATTGGGGAGAAGCCTGTCTCAGGCACTGGTGAGGGGGGTAGTGGCAAGCCCTTCTTTGCAACTGTGACTTGACTGAGACCCTTTTCCTGCTCAAGTCCATGTTCTGTCCCCTTAGCCCTGAGACCATCCTTCTGCCTCCTGATACTACTGGGTCATTCACTTCCCTCGAGTCTGCAAGGATTTCCACACCTACAGCTCCTGGTATCCCTCCTCCAGCAATTCTATTCAAACTTCATCATTTCCATTTCAAGAATTTTCGTTTCCATTTCAAGAATTTCCATTTCAACTCCTAGTATGTTCACCCCAACTCTGTGTGTATGAGTCCAACTTGTCGCCAGACTAGCTCACCCAGACAGGCTCATCCCCACTTCCCAGTCCCATGCTCTCTATATAACCCATAATGATATGTGTGGCTTAGGGGAAGACACAGTTAAAGTCCCTAAACTAAATTATTTATGACTGACCCTAATCACAGTCACAACAAGGCCATCCACTGGTGTCTCACAAGATGCTTGCCTCCAACCTTCGCATCAAGCATGCTCTTCTTTTCCTTCCTTTCTTCTTCTGCTCCTCTTAAAACATCCTGCAACATCCTAGAAGCCCCACTTCTATGTTTTTATGCTAACTCTAGACTTTCTCATTGAAAAAAAAAGCAGCATGAATAAGGCATGAACACATTCCAGAATACTTGTTTTGAAAGTATATTTTGGATGCATTCATGTCCAGAAGTGATACCCATGGTTCCAATACTAAGATCAATGCTTATATTCATCAAATGACTCAAATATGAGTGTAAGCAATTTCTTATGAAAGATTACTTCATGAATGGCTTGTGATATTCACTACTTCTAGTGTGAAAATTAAGAACCAGGACATGAGGTAAAAGAAGTCTCTGCTGGCCCATTCTGCCACAGCTATGGAAACTGATGATAAAGAAAATGAAAGACACCCTCTCACTGAAAGTAGAAAGTAGCTCCTAGAGATTTTTCCATCTAGGTGTTGGACTGCTGGATATAGGAAGAGAGGGGTTGGAGGGATTTTTTGAGAGATGAGAAGATCTTTTTGTGTGTATGTTGATGAGACAGGGCAACCACAAACTTGGTCTAAGTGACAGATGATCTGCTGTATTTGACTGCGTACTCTGGAGAAAACATTCTACATCTCTGTGCCTCAGCTCTTTGCGCATGTAGAAAGAGAAGGCCAGGCTAGAAGATTCTCAGACTATGACTATCATCCTTGGTTTCCACAAATATCCACCTTACCTGTCTAGTGACCTCAGCAGAGAGGCATGTGTAGCTCCTATTCTGCTTACATCTGCTGATGCAAGAACTGGAAGATGTTCTGGAGTCTTCAGAATACTCCACAAGTGGTATGCAGTAGCAAAAGAACTATATCTAGAAAAGGTTTTTTCCCCCTCCTATGCCTGAGGACACATCCTAAGAACCACATAGGCTACTAGTTGAAACTCTACTTAATGGCCAGTGAACTCTATTACATTACCTTCTGGCTAATGTTAACAAGACATAGAAATAACCACATCTTTGGAATCACAGATATTCGGAAGGCAGCACATTTCTAGCGTGTATAGTCATTCACATATTAGTAAGTGGACATTGGAGTAATTCATGGTCACCTAAAGTTATCAGCTCATTACTACATGGGATCAAAAAGGCAGATTACTATGAGTGGGGAGGCAGATACTATGAAGTACCGTCCTCACCTTCAAATGCAGTTGGAAGTTAGGTGGACAAGGAAAGAGATGAAAAAACTTGTGAAGAAGCTGTGTGTGTTAAAAAGATAAAGTCAATGGAGTCAGTCACATCTAAGTCACAATCTTCCACTGAGCATTTAGCAAACACTCACAGAGTATTGGATGTAAATTCTTCACTCCTGATAAAGGAGAGCATGAAATCCCAGTGCCCAAAGTAAGCAAGCTTGCAGTCAAGTTGGTTAGAAAATAATTTAATGCTCATTCAGGAAAATGATTAAATGTTAAACTCATAGTGATTCATAAATTCATATCAAACCAGAAATGGGAAGACACACAAAATAAGACTATAAAAGTCAGGAGTTACTGGCTTTCCTGAAAAGCAATGGACAAACAAGGGTGTGGGTGTTCGAATCCCAACTCTGGTCACAAACATGACATTTTAGTGTGTTGGTTACCTGCTGTGCTAGGAATGGACAACCTCAAGAAGTGAGGTCATTCCTATATTACCAGTGATTTATTATTATTATTATTATTATTATTATTATTATTATTATTTTATTAGGGGGTTCCATGGGTGCTTTTTATTTTTTCTTTTAAAATAATTTATATATATATATATTTCACATCTTTGCAGTCCCCAGGGTTTACCCACCACCCCCCCTCCCAAACCACTTCCCCACCTCGCCCACCCCCAGTTGTATTACTTTAGTTTGGTTGTTAGCTTCTTTTGACTCTTCCTCCTGGCCTTTTGTTTGGTTTTCCTGTATCCCACCCATATATTAGTGAAACCATTGGGTTTCAGTCTCTTTCAGACTTGTTTCTGCTAATAGGGTTTCTTCTAGGACCATGCATGTGAACTCAAATGCATCAAAATTGTCATTTTTAATTAATGAGTCATATTCCACTGTGTATATAGACCACATTGTTTTCATCTATTCATCTGGTTGGGAACATTTGGGTTGTTTCCATGCCTTTGCAATTACAAATAGTGCTGATGGCCAGTGATTTATATAAACATGCGAGGGGAGCGAACCAGCACTTCTGAAAGAAGCTTGCGCTCCATGGTGATGTGGGTGTGAATGACCAAGGGGAAGGCTGGCTGGTTTGCCATGACAATGGCTTATTCCAGCAACATCACACCCCTCCCACACGACAGACACACTCTTGGCTGTGCCCTGGAGGCATGAGGTTCAGCTGTCCATCCCAGGGCCAAAGTGCACCTGATCAGCACGGAAGAATTGCTGCTGTGCATCAGACTAGCAGTTCAGTTCCCCCATCCAGGAGAGGGGCCACAGAGAGCAGCATCTAAACTCAGGGCGATTCTGAGATTCAGACCAGATCAGATGTCATCGTTACAGTGATTTGCACTGTGGAGAGTCTAAGACAAAGGGGAGAAACCAAGCTTCTACTCCCTCCTTCAGGTCCAACCCCTGCATCACCTCCTAACTGGCCCCCCATTCATGCTCTCCACACCCCAACCCTTCAGTCTCAACAAATCTCCCTCAATTATGGCTGTCACCATGGCCTCCCCTGCTCAAAAGCCAGTCAAGCCCAGCAGCCCTGCCCTAGAGGACTGAAATTCCCCCCTTCCATAGAGCTTGTACAGCCTTAGTCTGAAACTTAGCCTTCCTCTAAAGTTCTTCATAGTGTATCACCTCCAGTTCTCTTCTCAGTATTGACCTCCAAGGACTGACCTTCGCCACATCTCCTCCAAGTGGACTTGGACCAATCATCCTCCCGAGGCCTGTTGTGATGGTCTTAGAAATCTGGGCACAGGTCCCTTCATATGGATAGACCGAGGGCCTCACAGTTAGCTACTGGTGATGCTCTGCTGGCCAATAGAACAAAGCAGAAATGACGATAGTGTCTGTCAGAACCAAGCATTAAAAGATGGTGCCTTGCATGTTGTTCTCTTTCTCTCTCCTTCCCCCCACCCCTGCTTTCTTTTCTCCCTGTTTGCCTCCTTCCCTCTCCTTCCTACCTTCTCTTTCCCAAGCTTGCTCTCTCTCATCACTGGCACTAAGGGAAGCCAGACACAATGTCACAAAGACACTCAGGCATCCAGGCAGGCAGTTCCCAGACAGGCCCACATGGTAAGGACCCAAGGCATCCTCCCAACAGTCAGAGAATGCGCCAACTGGAAGTGACTGCAGCATCCCCACTCCTCCACCCCTGTCCAGCGTTCTGAGTGACTGCAGGTCATGGCCACTTTGCCTGCATCCTCATAAGGACCCTGAGAGAAGCCCAGCTAAGCTGCCCCCAACATCTGAACTACAGAAACTGTGGGAAATAATCAATGTTTGCTGTTCAAAGCTATGATATTTTTGGAGCAATTGTTGTGCAACAATAGATAAATCATAACACCTCATGCTGACTAATAATTAACCAGGAGCTGATTAGAAAATGGACCTGTTTCCAAATGTTCGAATTCTAAGGATAGTTCCAGAACCAGATGTAACGTCTTCTCCTCCGTGAATCTCTCCCAGCCCACCTGCATGGAAAGCATTTTTTAAATCATATGAAATGGGGCTTTCCTCTCTGGTAGAATTTCCTCTCTTTTAGGATGATCTCAAGACTTGCACAGTTTCTCCCTCATGAAGGTAAAGGTCCTTAAACACCCAGTTCCTGCTGTTCCCCTCTAAACCAACACAGGGTCTGGGTCCATTGAAAAAGACGTGGGAACTATTTTGGAAATGAGCAGCTACATTCTGAACTAAAGCTTCTTGCCTTGCTTGAAAATCTACTTATGCTTATTGTTGTGATCTTAGTAAGGCTGAGATGCACAACTGGTGAAGCATGACAGATCTGAGTGTCAAACTCCATCATAACAGATCCCAACTTCCCAACCAGATTAGGTAGCGATTAGGTAGATGGGATGAAAACATGACTTTCTGGACGCTAGCCCTCTTCCGGAACTAGCCTCAAATGAAAACGCAGACTCAGAAAGGGACATGACTGTGTGGTACTCACCGAAAAGAGAGTCCTCGCTAAGCTCATTTGCAGCAAAGACAGAAATTCTCTTTCCTGCACTTGGTGAGTGGATGTCACCCGCCCACTTTCATCCTCCTCACGGCAGCCGCCAACAGACTTGGGACAATGTTAAGAAGTATCAACAGCAACGTGACAGGTCAAAAACCATTTTTGGTTGTGTTTAGCCAAAATCCAAGCTCCTCCTGCCCTCCGAGTCATGGGAAATGTGAAAACTGCTGAGAAACTCAGTTACACTTGGCTTTGAAAAATGAAAGCACAAAACTCACTAAGCTCTGCTAGAATTCCCCAGATGGGATGTTCTGAAGGGGAGGACATTTCCTGCCAGCTTCTGTCTTTGCCACAGCCAAGAGGAAAGGTTGTCAGAGCCCAGCTCTGTGCTTCTCTTGACATATTTCTACAGCATCACATTCACGGTCAGGGGAATTGAGCAGTTACCACCTCAGCTGGTAAACACTTCCTATTGCTTATGCAACCGGATTTGATCCTTGATCTGCATCACCACAATAAACCCGTGGAGACATTCTGTACAGGATGACTGTTTTTATAGTAAGTCAGTGTCCATTTAGAGATGATTATTATAGACCGTAAAGCAGCTCGTGCACTGTTGCTGGGTGGACTCCTGCGTTCCTGGTATATGGGGCATCGACTCAGCTGACAGGCTCTCTAAGCAACAGCAACAACACAAAAAATGAAGTCTCTGAAGTCCAACAATCCCCAGCTGCTTCCAAATGTTCAAGTGGTTTTTCAGCTCAAAACTCTAATAACGCTTTTCAAAAAGAGAGTTTCTGAACTACATCCTTTGGGTCTGGACCTACAGCTACCTACCCCCACTTTCATCAAGATTTCAAGGATTGAAACCCTTTGGGTGACATGATTCACATTGCCAAGGATTGGAGGATGGAGTTGCCTGCATTATTTTCTGCACTAGATAAGTGCAATAAAGACTTAGGCATTAACTTGGGAAATTTAATCAGTGTTAGCTATCAACGGGGGTGACTGGCGGTATTATCATTTCAATCCTGCAGACTAAAAGCTTTCAGTGTGGATTTTCCAGAGAAATAACTCTATTTCTGTTAGGGACCAAAAGTAGGGGGTGATTCTATTTTTTCTTCTTGTTAGACATGCCAGCTCTTCAGGCTGTCGCTCTATCCAAGCCAAGCTGAGGGACCCTCATGTGTGCTTGTCACTCATTTGCCTTCTGGGTAGTGAGGGTAGATTCTCCTGTCTCCCATGTGTTTAGTATCATGAAGTTCACCTCAAGCCCTGTTGAATGTTAACTGGTCAAAGAAACTCATCAAGAACAGTATAGGCCAGGCACAGTGGCTTGTGCCTGTAAGCTTCAGCCTGTGAAGCGGCCGGGGCTAGGGATTGCGGGTCGAGTCCCACCTGGGGCCTTTAGCAAGACCTAGTCCCAAAAAAACAGCTGGGTGTGGTGGCGTGAGCCTGTAATCCCAGCAACATGGGAAGCTAAGGCTGGGGATGGCTTGAGTCTGTGGTAACCCCGGCAACGAGAGCCTGCAGTTCCACAGGCAAAAATAGCGAGACCTAGTCTCAAAAAAAAAAAAAAAAAAAGAACAGTCAAGCCACTGAATCAAGCAATGCTTGTGCTCATGACGTTTCCCTACAAGTGGATGGTGAAGAACTAGGACATGAGGAAACACGCTGATGGCAGCTGTGCAGAGGGAGAACACGGGAGAATGCAGGGTACTTAGGGGTTCATCAGGATTCCTCCTCCAAGCGGCTGGAAAATGCATGGGGGAGACACTGAGATCACTCACTTGAAGAAGAGCAGCAGGCTGGTCACAAGTGACTCGAGGCAGCTGCGTTTTGGCAAGATCAGACTTGACTGGAAGCCGTGAAAGATGAGCTGAAATATTCTCAGGGTACAAAGACGTCAGGGTCACGTTGGTCAGTGGGGAGCTGCATGCACAGTTCACTATCAGACTTGTCTGCCTGGTCTGGGGTGATGCTTGCCCTGTTGAGCACAACAGCAACAACCACTACTAAACAAACAATGCCAGTTTGTTTTTCCTCTCAAATCACAGCAGTTTGGGAAAGAAATTATCCTCCTTCCCCAGTTTTCAGTGGAATAGAATTTAGAGATTAAAAACAATGCCATAGTAAATAGCATCTAATCTTAAAACTGATACAGGGTAATGATGCAGTTGAAAGTTGTATTGGTGCCAAAATACCCTGGTGGGTGGGGACCTGAGAGGTAGATGCATGAGAGTGTCAAAAGGCAGATACAAGGAAGGGGGAGGAAGGAAAGGAAGGAGACAAGAATGGCAGACTGAGAGAACGGGCCCATGTGGCCTGGCCAGGGGAAACCCCCTGAAAGAGAGTTGGTGGTAGCAAGGGGCCATAGTGACTGGCAGAAGAGTAGCCAGTGTGGAGAGTGTGGCACCACAGCAAGGTGGCAGAGTAAGCTGGTACCTGGAGATGGCCAGGGATGTGGAAAGCTGATTTGTACATCAGCCATTGTGGAAGAAGTTTGAAGAACCTTGGAGAAGCTGAACAGCTCAGAACACTGGAGAAAGAAGAAGCAAAGAGAAGATGATGAAGAAAGACTGGACTTTGCAGAACCTGCCTCAGGTTTGGAGGGGCAAAGGGTGACTGGGTCAGATAAGTGACCACGGTGGTTGTGAGGACTTTTCATTTTCCTGGTTAAGTTTCCTTGTCAATAAAACCCTGCTATTTAAACTGCTTTTGCCTGGCAACAGCTCTGCATGGGTGAGATGTAGTGAGAAAGCTGGGTGGCAGAAGTCACATTTTAAAATGTCATTTTTTTCCTGTGGCTTGTTGGCTAGAGACTTCTGCCCCTTTTGAGACCAATATCAAAACCATCTCATCTGCTCTCTTGGTCTGGCATTTCACTTAATGCTCAGTAACCTATAAGTAAATTAATTCACAATTGTGACAAATCAAAAAATAAATAAATAATAAAATAAGAAAAAAATAAAATAAAATAAAATTAAGTCACAGAAAAAAAAAAAGCAATGGAGTTAGTTCATGTCAACAGTTTCCATTTCCCTTCTCATTACACACGACCCTTTTGGTGCCATCTTTACCTATGTCCCCAAGCCATTCCCAACCCAAACAAGTCTCAGTACTTGTTACCAATCATCTACCACCTGACCTGATGCCTAGTTCAAGATGCCCCTGCTCACCCTCTTTCAGTCCTTTCATCCTCGACCTCCCTGAAGGAGGGAGATGTGTATTACCAAAAGCCTTTTGCTTTCATCTATTCAGAACCAGGCCTAAGTCAGGTTGGAAATGGATAGTCAAAAAGTACAGCAGGGCCTCATGCATTGTCAGCGGGTTCTTGGAGGCTGTGACTCCAAGAAAAATAACAAAGACTGGATGACTCCATTCTCCCAGCAGGAGTCAGGGATGTTTTTCTCATCAAGGTTAGAATGAATTGTGTCACATAAAACGCCGTTCTTCAAAGATCTGCTTGGGAGTGTTGCCCAAGGCCATGCACTCGAGAAACTCCAGCCCACCTACAGAGGTTTGGAGGTACATCCCTGTGGGTCACAGGATTCCCCCTTGCGCTTGACGGGTGCTTTACCCCCACATTCTTGCCAACACTTATTGCTTCTGGTCTTTCTAAGATAGGCTATCATCGCTGATGGGTGGTGGTGTCTCAATAAGGTTTTGATTTGTGTTTCTCTGATTATAAGACAGGGGGAGCAACTTTCCCACATCTTGGTTCACCATACACATGCCCCAGTGCACTGCAGCAGTCTCAACAGCAGCTAAGCCATGAAAAGAAGGAGAAATGGGTATGTTCTCGGTGTCTGGGTTCATGTGTGTGTTCCTAGGACTTTATAGAGAGTGTACATGTTTACTAACTGTTCGTCTACAGAATGCACCATTAGGTGACTACATAACACACCCACATGTGGTCACTGCTGAGACAGAGGAAATTAGCCAGGAGCTCCTGAAAGACTGACTCTCCAACCTAGATTTAAACTTGACTGTGAGAATCAGGAGCTGGCCTGGCCCCAGACCCAGGCTTCTGGAACATGACAGTTTTCCCTGCTAGGACCCCACTTCTTGCTCATACCTGGGTGCATTTCACTGCAGATCAAGCACTGGCAAGAAGGGAGAGGCAATTACTAAGTTGAATTCAGCATCCTTTGCTGTCTTCTAGACACGATGACAGTCTCACTTTCCCCACCCCAAGCTTCCGTCAGTTTGATTGACGCAGAGAATGGTCCCTCTCCATCCACCCCACACAGGCTAAGAAAGGGGGAGAAAGAGCAATATCGCAGAGCAAGGAGTGACTGTACACACATCATCTCAATTTTTAGTGATGGCAAAAGAAGAAAAAGAACCAGAATTCTCAGTAGCAAAGACAGGTAAAAGACTAATTTGAAAGGCAATGTGTGAAATGACACCTCTGGTCATTTCAAATTGCCCCTCGTGATCTCCACGGTGAGTGAGATGGTTCTTTGCAAAGATGGGGTGTCCATAGGAAACAGCCTCTGTTGCATATCCATCCACTACTGTCCATCCTGCTGTTCTCCGGGCAGCAGCTATAGCAAGTCTCTCCTCACAGATGTTCTATCAGAGGGGGAGGCAGAATTGAGTGGGGTTTTAGTGGACAGAGGAACAGAGAAAGAAAGCTCTGTGGAAGCAAGCCCCGCCGGAGAAATCCAGTGATTTTTGGCTCCTCCATCTGTCCCCACATGGGGCAGGCAGATGTACCTTCAGGACGCCTGGCACTTTCTACTTTGCTGAAAGACCACTCGCATCAGCTGCTGTTTGGAAAGCAGGAGAACGCAGGGTGATAGAGGATAAAAGAGTCTCACTTCAATGTGGGATATAGAAAAAAACGAAAGGACAAGAAAATGCTAAAACTACCTAACTGATCACAGAACGTCAGCAGACAGGAAGGGGTAGAAGGGTACAACATCAGGGGGAGACATCAGAGATCATGATGGGTGACACATTGGTGGGAGGACTTTAGGGTATGCAATAATGTAAGAAAAAATATATATATATAATCAATACAAATTATGAATTAAAAATATCATACAATCCTCTTTGTCCGTTCAGAATGCATTTTCATCCTAGATATATTAAGAACAAAACACTCTGTTGTTAAGGATAGAAAAGGAAAAAACAAAGAAAGTTCTCTGAGAAGTTTCCAGGTGCAATTGAGTTTCCAGGCAGCCATAAGCAGCACATTATATGGAGATGAGCCACAAGGAAATCAGAGTTAAATCAACGCTACGATCATGGCTGTTTAGCTTGGGGGAGGCAGGGTGCTGGCAGGTTTTGCGCCCAGCAAACCAGTTCACTCTACCCGAGACAGGACCACGGAGAGATTTCCTGAGAACAGCTCAAGGGAAGCTGGGGAAAGATGGCTCCGCATACCTGTCCCCAGCCCTCCCCCCTCCACTTCTCAGTTATTTAGTGACATGGCCAATTACTGAATTGCTTTTCATGATTAACTCTCTCTTCCATTTCAAGGTGAATGACTGTCCTTCGCGTGAGGACAGAGCTCAAGGTAAGGCAGATAAACCTTGCAGTGTTGACCTCTCCTAAGTTCAGTGTGATTAAAAGGTGTGCCTAGGACATACACTAAAATCCTGCCTGAAATTAGCAACAGCAAGTAAGCTGGAGCAGACATTTTTAATGAGTCTTCAGCAACAACTTCTGGTGTAGAATTGGGAGGTGGACTTTTCAATGCCTGTGTTGACAAAGGGTAGCTGCAAATTCCGGAGGGGTGTCAGCCTCTCGGGGAGTCTGTGTGGGACATGCTGTGGTATTTCTTGAAAAATCATTCCTGAGAGCTATTCCGACCACAACCATTTTCAGTGCAATTGATTTTTTTATTACTAATGGGATGGAAACTCTTAGATACCTAGTGGTGGGAGAAAAAAACAAGAGAGAGAGACGTTCCCACTAAAGCTCTTCTGAAAGAGTGTCGCCTCCTTCCCTCCAAACATCCTGCCAAGATGCCAGGCTGCATTTGAACTATTTCTGGTCTCTCAGGTATTCGGGGACACTGCTTAAAGAACAAGAGGCAAAATTCCTACTCCCAGGGAACAGCTGATTCTAGAAATGCTTGGACTCAACAAGGAAACCTGGTAAGAACCCAAAACATGCTCTGATAGACCAACTTCATTTTCAAAGCACACCTAGGGGTCTGCAACGTGGAAAACAGACAATCGCTCAGAGAATCATGTCATCCAGAGAGATGCCTTCAGACCCATGTTCCGCAAGAACATCTCGGCCAGCTGGTGAACGTGGAGATCCTCTCCTTCCAAGGAGGAGGTGACAAGATCAAGATGTTCCCCCAAACACACACTGGTGGAATTCAGCTCCCCCAGGCCAGGCCTGCAGGAAGGGTTCGAGGGAGCTTTTCTACATGCAAAGGAAAACAAAAGCACAAGCAATGCTGACCAAGAGGACAAAAGGTGCTACGGATTCAACAGCAAGAAAAGAAACAGCAACAAGCTCTTGAGGGGGGGGGGGCAGGGTGAGGGGGGCGCAACAAAGAACAAAATCCATGCCAAGGCCCAGGATGAGTCAACAGGCAAAGGAAGCGGCGTTGTTGACTCTGCGCAATCTCCGCAAGTCAGCTGCACACGGCCACTGTCTTCCTGGCCACACTCCAAGTATTTGCATATTGTCACTGGCCTATAAAACACAGCTCTTAATGCTACCTGGCTGCTGGGGCGGGAGGCGTAGATAGATAGGAAGCTCAGCCCCACGCCTGGCGGGCTCACAGTCACACACAGCCTGTTCCACTCTGCAGTGTTTAGCCAGGAACTGACATCACAGGTGGGGGCTGGGGGGTCTACACCGGATGACAGTGTGACCGTGACTTTTGGTTTTCAGTCTCACTCCCCAGCCAGGGGTGACCCCCAGCTGCAGGCCGTGCTGGGGTCCAGTCACAGTCACCACAGCTGGATTTTCAGGAAGCCAAAGCAGGAACGTTGCTGACTCAGGCAGGCAGTACAAGGAGGCAAGTTTACTTAGAACAGAGATGAGGACAGGTTTATTGAGGGGAGAAGAAGATGCAGAAACAAAGAGGGTCTCTCAGGCCCTGGAAAAAGGAGGGGCGAGGAAGCTAAGAGGCAGTCGCGCCTCTGGGACCACAGACCTTCCCTCCCTGACCAGTCTAAGGTCCGTCTGTGCGACTGGCTAACACCGCTGCGTCCAGGGTCACCTCTTGGTTCCGAGCCCAGAGTCTTATTTGTCCCTGTTGGGAAATGTCCAGTTACACCCGTCACCTGCCTTTGGCGGCGTGGCCGAGGCCGATGAATCTCCTTTTGGAACATGCTGCCATTTTCTCCACACCCTCCATCTCCGAGCTTCCCTTTGCCCGTGCTGTTCTGACCTGAGGAGCTGGCTCTCCCTAGGGCCCAGGACCCTTCCTCTCACCCACCTGCAGAGGATGTGCTGATTCCTGCTACATTGCAGACGTGGACAGGGCAGAGGTGCTGGGAATCTGGGGGAGCCGCCACATGGGGCGCAAGGCTGAGGGGCGCCGGGGCTGTCAACGTGTGACTCAGGAGACTTTGCTGGCCAGACGTCCAGAGCATCTGGGCTCTTTCCCTGCGAGGAAATCAGCAGACTCCTCCTCGCAGGGAACCTGAGTTTGGCCTCTCTCAGAAGGGACTGGGGTCTGCCGAGGATGAGCACAAGCATCGGGGATAGAAGCACCCAGTTCGTAGTATAACTTGAGGTCTGGGATAGTTGGCCCTCCATTCTCTCTTTTTTTGGCCAGGAGGCTTTTTTGATATTCGAGGTCTTTTGTTATTCCATATGACCTTCTGCAATTGTTTTTCCATCTCTTTAAAGAATGTCATTGGAATTTTTATAGGAATTGCATTGAATCTGTAGACTGCATATCCATAAAACGGGCAACAACAGGTGCTGGCAAGGATGTGGAGAGAAAGGAACACTCCTACACTGCTGGTGGGAATGTAAACTGGTCCAACCTCTATGGAAAGCTGTGTGGAGGACCCTCAAGTTAATGACAATGGAACTTCCATTTGACTCAGCAATTGCTCTCTTGGGAATTTACCCAAAGATGACTTCAATGTGGGTACAAAGGGACACCTGTGCTCAGATGTTTACTGCAGCACTATTTATAATTGCAAGGACCTGGAAACAACCCAAATGTCCCAAAACAGACAAATGGATGAAAAAGATGTGGTCTATATACACAATGGAATATTACTCACCAATTAAAAATGACAAATTAGATGAATTTATGATAACATGGATGGACTTAGAAGAATTCATATTAGCAGAAACAAGTCACAACGAAAAAAACAGAAACCAAATGGTTTCACTACTATATGGGACATGAGAAAGATAAACAAAAATCCATGAAGAAAAGACAAAACCAAATTGAAGCACACAACCTGGGGGGGGGGGAATGGGACAGGGTGGGAACGGTCGGGGGGGGTGAACCCCAGAGATGACAGAGATGTGAAATTTATATATAAATAAATTGTTTTTTAAAAAAAGAAGCACCCAATTTGAAAGAGCCTTAAGCATCGAAAGTCAGGAAATAAAAACAGAAACTCGATGACTTGAAAGGGAGCCTCGGGCTGCCCCAAGTCCACAGGCTGACTGACTGGCCCTCGGAAGATGGCCGTCACCAGCGCTGGCCTCGGCTCCCCCACGTCCTGCTCATACCCACAGACTTGTCCGCACGGGCTGCCCGCAGCTGTCTGGCAAAGCACGTTTGTCTCAGCACAGACACAGACGCGCCTCGCCCGAGCCCTCAGGCCCCAACGGCTGCTCTGAATCACACATGGGAGCTTCAGTCACTTTGGCTGCCACCTCCAGCTCTAAGAGAAGCCTTTGAACTGGGAACATGGAACTACCATTCAGTGCAGCAACCCCACTTCTGGGGATTTACCCAAAAGATACAAAAGTACTCATTCAAAAAGACACCTGTACTCAGAAGTTGATGCAGCGCTATTGACAATAGCCAGGACATGGACGCAACCCAAACGCCCCAAAACAGACAAATGCATCGGACAGTGGTGGTCTGTACACACAGTGGGACATTATTCATTCATCAAAGAAAATAAACATATCATCCACAGCAACGTGGATGGATCTGGAAGGAATCATGTGAGCGGAAATAAGCCAGAAAGAAGAAGAGAAATAAGGGATGGTCTCATTTATATGAGGGACAGAGGGAAAACAGACAAATGGACAAGAGAGCTTGAAACTGTCATCAGAATGGAGGCATAGAGCAAGAGAGGGGCAGGAGGTAAATGGGGGCGAGGGCACAAGAGATGAAGATGGTTCATGGGTGATAAGGTGGTGGGAGAACCTCAGGGAAGGCAATGATGTAATATATGTGCATATATATATATATGTACAACCAATATGAAAATATAAAATTAAAACTAAATATATAAAGGAAAGAAAAGCACCAGACTGACATTGGGGGTCTTTAATATGATGGTATTTTACCTTTCTTTAAAATATTTTTTCATATTACTTTGCAGCCACCTGTTTGTGACCCCAGTTTTAGCGCCCGCATCCCACATCTGTGCAGGTTCCTTGTCAGGTCTAGCAGTTAAAAAAGAAGGTTGGTGCCCAGGGTAGATTTTATAGCTTGCATGCTCTCAGGGAAGCAGGCACACCAGGCAGGCAGGGGGGCAGGGTGATGGGTGAGCCCCTCAGGCCCCCAGGAATCCTCAAGCTGTTTTTCTGATCTCTTCCTCCCTCTCTCCCTCCCTCTCTGTCTCCCTTTCTCTCTCTCTCACCCCTTCTCAGTCTCCCTCTCCCTCCCTCTCTCCCTCCCTTTCCCTCTCTCCCTCCCTCTCTTATCCTTGCTCTCTCTCTCCCTCTCCCTCTCTTTCCCTCTCCCTCTCTCCCTCCCTCCCTCTCCCTCCTTCTCTCTCCCTCTCCCTC
>PVHY01020203.1:0-25979 GCA_004024945.1 Uropsilus gracilis | reverse complement strand
CCCCCCCCCCCCCAATAAAAAAGAAAAAAGAAAAAAATAGCTGGGCGTGGTGGCGCAGGCCTGTAATCCCAGCTACCTGGGAAGCTGAGACTGGGGATTGCATGAGTCCGTGGTACCCTGGGCAATGTGAGCCTGCGGTTCCACAGGCAAAAACAGTGAGACCTCGTCTCAAAAAAAAAAAATTGCCATACAGTGTGTTTTAATAATTTACTGGAGAGAGAAAAAATTGCACATGGGGGAGAAAAGACTGTCTGATTGAACTTTCCACTGTGCACTTACGAGACAGAGCCATTGTTCTTGGAAGTGGCACAGAAGAGCATGTGAAAAACTGTGCAGCATTTGGGTGGCAGCTCTGAAGTGTGTCCTCCTTGGTCAACCTACTGTCCTCCCACTGCCATCAACTCTGCTCCCAAAGGACTGATTCACGCACACATATAAAACTGGAGGAGCTAACATTTTCGATAGACCTTTTTCCACAGGAGAGTAGAGGACATCACACTTTGCTATTTTGAAGACTGTATTTATGAAACACTGGGAATGGCAATACTGACCTTTGTGAGACGTGACCTCAGTATGTTTTCCTGATGTAAGCTGCGCCTTACATTTGCAGTTACTTGACTAAAAAGATGTTTGATACTAGTGAGTGGAAATTATTTTAGCGGTCTGTCTGCCTTCCCTCTTCCTTTCGGCGTTAACTTACGCCTTGCTCCCCTGGCCTGGGCAACCCTGATTTGATGGTACTGTTCAGATCACCAGAACTGCAGAACACAACTGGTTCCTCCTTGTGGAGTTCCAGCTTAATTATTTTCCGTTGAGTGGGAAAAAAACAAGATATTCTTCATTTTAGGTTTACATTTACTTCCCAACATACGAGTTTGAGTCCTCTATTCTTCTTTCAATTCCCTTGAAAATCCTTGCTTTTTCTAAACAGATTCAATAAAATAAACCCTCCAGCCCAGTTAAGTTTCAGCCTCTTTGAAATTACCTCCTCCAATTACAAGCTTTCTTTTATTCAGGTTGTTGCTCTTTATATCTGTATGACTAATTCATTAAGAATCAAATGAAACAATATGTTCTCCTCTGTAGTCATTTTGTTTTGTTTTAACTGCTTAGGCAAGTGTCTGGAACATGACCACCAAATGCACAAAAGTAAAAAATAAACTTACGATTGAATGATTTTGTAAGAGTAAAAATATATCTCAAAATTTAATACTATGTTTAATACTAGTTGGTTTCTGCTTAGGTTTTATTATGATTTTAGTGAAAACCTCACAGGACAGAAAATTGACCTATTTTCTCTTTGCTGTGAAACCATGTTAAGGAGTCATTCTGAAGTTTCTTGAACTAGAAGAATATTTCCTATGTACACACTGAATTTCTGGGGTTTATTAATCTAAAACAAAACAGGCAAGTTGTTCTTGTGGTACCATACTTGTCAACTTTATTAGTTGCTTTATTAACTTTTTTAGATGACTGATTCAAAGCCCCTGAAGGAACCTCTAACTTGTAGCAAAAGAACCACCTCTTTCTCCACCTTGGGTCCTGTGAGTGCAACTGTTAGGCATACGCTGTAACAAGTTCGATGCAGTTTAAATCTACTCTTTACTGTGAATTTGTGCTGTTATTAGTTTGCTCACCAAAAGTACCCTGTGATTATGTGAGTGCTCACTTAGGAGTTTTTCCAGTTAAAAATGAAAATTACACTGATGGTTCCATGATTGTGGGTAGCATAGCAGGGGAAGTGAGTGGCATTAAAACTGTTAAATCTCATTAAGGGGACTACATTAATAAATCTTTAGTTTAGAGAAAAATAGTTCTAAAATTTCTTTATCTATGTCAAATATGTTAGGTTTTAGCCCAGTGCAACTTAGAATCAAGTTGCTGAAGTCAACATTTGGAGTAAAAATAGTAATAGAACTGTTTACATATTTAGGTAAATTAAATGGACCTAGTAGGCTGGACTAATGAATACTGGCAGAATCTTAATATAATTGACGGCTTATCTTCTTCTTGTTCAAATTGCTAGCTTTTGAAAATATCACTTAATATTTTTCTGTGCGTGAACATAGTTTGGTAGGTAAGCATTTTGGTCATCTTTGAGAATAAATTGGAGAATGTGTTTTCTCTTGGTACAGTTGAAACAGTTCCTGATTGTTCAGTTATAGCTCTTTAAGGAGTCAAGAGTTAACTACAAACACATTTTTAGATTATTTTTCAGATGCACTGTGGAATAATATTATTGTTTATAAAGCACAGAATATGTGGACTAGTAGTATTGTAGGATGAAATTAAGTACCTACAATGCTCATCATAGTAAGTATAGATACAGGGGAGGAAAGTCTGTGAGGCTTTCTGTTAGCACTTCGAGAACAATTTCTCCCCACCCACTGGATGGGTGGACTAGAGACTACAATGACTGAGGAAGTTTTGTCAGCTGACTTTTTGTCCACTTGTGGAAAATTATAGATAGGTAATGAGCGAAGAGAAGGGAAAAATAAATATTAAAAGCTATGGGCTGGTATAGCTAGATATAAGAAAGCAGGGGGCTGTTTGAAGGGCAATTGTTTCAGCAGCTAAGATTGACCACAGGGTATATATTTTATATCCTGTCCTCTGGTCACAGAATTTTCTCTTTCTCCTGTGTTGGATCCTATAAAGTTGTCATTTTTATAAATGAGAAAGGGTTGAATATCAGGCATTTCAAATGGTTCGACCTAATACTGTGTGACACTGTAGGACCACTACAGTGTAGTGGGGGTGTAGGGGGTTGGGGGGGGCATGGGGTGTGTGTGTGTGTGTGTGTGTGTCACACAGGAAGTGGAAATATGTACACATAGCCCAACTAGAAACCCCTATTCTAGCCTATGGTTTTGGGTATTAAAATTAAACACAATAGCTCTGCTATGCTTTCCTACTACCACATTAGTGTGGGTGAGGCAGTTTACAGGGCAGCTTGAAAGTTACCATCTCTGATGGAAACTACCATCAGGCACAGTCATATGAAGGGGCAGTCTGTGAAGAACCCAACAGAGATGATGAAGGCTGAAAATCAGCAGGCACGCCTGCACTTGCAGATACTTTGAAGAATCAGGAGGGTAACGTGGTTATAGGCTGAATAATGTGCAAATTACTATTTGTCTTAAAATAGACTTGAGGATGTCTTCCGTGGAATGTTCAGGCTGTGCTGATTTTATTTCGTTCCAGACGAGCTCATCTGCGCCTGTGTTTAGAACGCTTAAAAGTTCTGATTCCACTAGGACCAGATTGCACCAGGCACACAACACTCGGTTTGCTCAACAAAGCCAAAGCACATATCAAGGTAAGGATTTTTACTTTCATTATTTGCACGTGATTCTCAGTCCTGGTTTAATTATAACCAGCAATCCCTTTCAGCTCGCTAAACATTCCCTCTTTAACTGACCTCAAATAATCTCTCTAAAAAACTTATCAGCTAATCTGATGGGAGCAACATAACCTGATTAAACGAAATTGTTTTGACAGCATGGTCCCTCCAAGAGCTGGAGAGAGTAGGAAAATAACAATTCTCTGCTAGAAGGAAGAAGGCAGTTGCGCCCTCTGGTGGAGATGTCATCACTTGGCTGTGGCCCTCAGTATTTTTCCATCAAACTACACTGCAGAGCCAGTTTCCCTTCCTTGGAGATAACTTCACAGACTTAGAGAATTCCGTCCGTTTCCCATACTGTAGCATTTACTTCACACAAATGAAGGCAGCTATTGCTGTTTAAAAATAGGTATCACATGTGTTTCTGTATAAACACAGATACTTGAGTATATTCATTCATGTGTTTTCAATCAAAGAAATCTTTGGAGATGTTAGGTTACTGTTTGTACTGGGCTGTCCACAAACTTCAATATTATTTTATCATTTTAGAAACTTGAAGAAGCTGAAAGGAAGAGCCAACACCAGCTAGAGAACTTGGAACGAGAACAAAGATTTTTAAAGCGGCGACTAGAACAGCTGCAGGGTCCTCAGGAGATGGAACGAATACGAATGGACAGCATTGGATCAACTATTTCTTCAGATCGTTCTGATTCAGAGCGAGGTAGGCAGTGTGCATCTTCCTGACGAGATAGGAAGCATCCCTGTATCTGTATTGAGGGAGAGCAGGTTAGGGGGCATTTATTCTTTTTTTTAGACAACACTCACATTTTAGAGTTTGATGCAACAAAAACATATTGCAATGTTTATATGAATGATAGAACATTTTTCTCCTGGAATATATGCATATATTTTTAATTTTTACTTTGAAATAGTGTTAGATTCACAGAAAAGTTTAAGGCTTTCTGTAGGAAATGGTAGTTTTCACGTAGCCTTCACCCAGGTTCTCCAAATCTTCACACCTTATGTAACTATCATATAGTTACAAAAGTCAGGAATTTTCATACAACTCTATTAAATAATATTTATCATTCAAATATCACGTTTTCCAACCAGCATCCATTGTGTCCTGTCCAAGATTCGTTGCAGCATCCAACATTGCACTTGATAATTGCTCAGTCTTTCTCTCATGAGCAAGACACTTGAAAAATATTCACCAGTTATTTTACGTACTGTCACTCCATTTGTCTGATGAATTTGTCTGATGTTTTCTCTTAATCAGATTGTTGTACAGTTGGGGAAGATATCATAGAAGTGAAACTGTCCCCTTTCTTGTTTGTTGTAATTTACTATATCACATGCATGATGTTGCTATGTTTTATTAAAGTACCAGCCCTTATGTTACCTCAATTAAAAAAAAAGGGCATAAGTATATAAATTAATTTCCACATCCTTCATTTCTCTTTCAATGTGTCTTCAGCAGAATTAAATGTCAACAAAGAAATTGTTTGAATTTTACTTATCTCTTCATCTGTAGTTCCCATCAGAATAAACTACAATAAAAGATCCCAGAGGTGAACCCCGGTAATTTTAAGCTTAACATTTCATCCACTTTTTGACCACCCAGAAATAAAGCCCATAAAGGGAAGCCCATAATGCTGATTGTTGTTGTTTGCTCTGTCAGTTTTCTGAATAATGACTTTGGTGCCTTAGCAACCACCAGGGATGACAAGGTTCCTTTGGTCTGCTATTTATGAATTTTCGTGTTTTCATGGTCATAGTCATTCTGTTTCTTTTAATACCCAGATTTCCCACATTGATTCTGTAGGAGTGGTTCACATTGGTCTTTGATCCCTTTTAACACAACCCCAGGAATTCTTGCATTTGTTGCTGGTAGTAAAATTTTATATTTATGTGGCTCGTTCTTGAAGAATAAAAGTCCATCAGGCAACAAGAACTTCAATATGCCTTATTCATGAGTGACGGGGAGGTGCAGCAGAAAACAGCCCTGATTTCGGAGGCAGCCGTCTGTCCGAGCTAGTCTGTCTTACACTGCTTACTAGTTGTGTGACCCTGGTAGGTGTTCAGGTCTCAGTTTTTTAGTCCACCCAGTGTGCTAGTACCATGAGTGCCAGTCTTCTCCCTCGGTGGTAGCCCCCGTTCTCAGCATTCCAGGCCATTGTTATAGTAATATCTCCAGTTCAGCAGCCCCTCCTTTGAGTTCAGCATGTTTTGTGGGATAGGGTGTCTTGATTTTATTTCCCAGCTGTAGGCTTAGATGAGTGTTCTGTGATACTGGGAAATATTAGGTAGCCTGTGAAGCATTACAGATATGAAACAAATAGCTTATTTGGACAGCTGCCTGCATGTTCAGAACAGATCACTGAAACTTTTGAAGCTGTTCGCCCTTTGAAAATTGCTCCTTTTGAAAGAACACTGTCTTTTTTGGACTCAGCAAGAATTCACTTTTTCTAAAACAGTTGTGATCATTGTGAATCCCTCAAGTCAGCGGTAAATGTGAAACACCAGACTTTGCATTTACTTTAAGAGCACTGAAGAATCTTAAATTAATTCCAGCTATTATGGGGGGAAAACAATTTTCAACTGCCTTTTACTTTTTTCAAATATTGCTTTTTATTTATGACAGTAATTGTATATGTAATTTCTAACAAGGTGTTTATCAGTAGCTGAGTCATACATGGATCTAGTGTGGTGTTTTTAATTTTTTTTGAAGTTAAATGCCATCACTGAAATGCTTTTATTATCTTAACTATAGGTTTCACTTGACTCCATAGACTTACATGCCTCATACTCTCATTTCCAGCTATATTTGATGCAAGATAATTTCAATGAACTGAAGACAAACCCTTCAGGGTCCACTTTACAATAACTGGCTTCCTTCGGCTGCTGAGCAGTCAAAGAACTTTATGATGCATCCTAGAAATGTGTAGAACTATCTATAGAGTAATACCACCAAAGGCCCCAGTGGATACATATTCTAGTTGTCTATAATAAGTGTATGCTTTTTCCCCCTTGAAGGCAAGTCTGATTAATAAACAGCACTGAGAATTAGTTTCTAGTTTAATGTAAAACAGATGCTGTTAAACCACTCGGGGTTGGGATCTTTTAATATTGAGCACTAATTCCTAAATAGGCTGAGTGTGTTTGGTGGGAGGTCCAGACGAACTGGCGTCAAAGGCTTTAGTAAACTTACTGCCTAAATTGAGACCACCACTGTACACCAGACGTTCCCCTTTGCAAAATACATCCCTGTCTCTGCACCTTCACGAAGTGCCTCCTCTCCTCCAGGGATGAGAACTGTATGACCATTACTTAATGCTATAAACAAGTAATTACTGTTCCTTACACTCTTGATGCATTTTGAGAGTACACAAATGCTAGCGTGCTGATGTTCTTTTTATTTTTCCTTTGGCAGAGGAGATTGAAGTGGATGTTGAAAGCACAGAGTTCTCCCATGGAGAAGTGGACAATATCAGCACCACCAGCATCAGTGACATTGATGACCACAGCAGCCTGCAGAGTATTGGGAGTGACGAGGGTTACTCCAGTGCCAGTGTCAAACTTTCATTCACATCCTAGAACCCAGCATGACATAACAGTGCAGGGCAAAACGTTCACTGGGCCAACTCAATCCAAACAATCTCTTAAATTGGGTTCATGATGCAGTCTCCTCTTTAAAACTAAACACAACAAAACGATACTTGAACAAAAGGTCAAAAGACCTCTATTTAAAAGCAAATACTTTGCAAAAAGAGGGGCAGAGCCTCCCTAGTAGAACAAATACTCATATTTGAAAATAATAATTCCTAATGGCAGCAGAGGACTTGTGGGAAATTCTGATTTGATTTAGTCGATTTGAAAGATAATAACTCTCCTCCTCTAGTTTGCTCAGCCTACGCTGAGTAGACACATTTAAGGATGGGCCTATGAACCCTTCCTGAGTTTTATGGCCCTAAAAACAAACAAAATCAAACTTTAGTGACAAGATAATCAGGCATTAATCTTAGATAGCTAAAGAGCTATTAAAACTCAGCCTGGGACAGCTTATTCCATGAAGCCTGTGGATGATCAGTTCTTCGGGGAAAAAAAACAAACCATTTCATGCTCTGCAAAAGGAGAGACTCCCATGAAGCCTTTTAAAAGAGATCATCATGCAGCTCAGCTTTCTTTTGGATTCCATGCTAAGCAAGCTAACCTTATCCTGCATTGTTAGCATTAGAGCACCCCACTGCTAGCTCACCAGGCAGGCACCTGGGCCCATGGGCAGTTTGGGGGCAATCCATGCTTGACAGCCACTGTCACACAGGGCCTGTAAGTATGGACCTGGGGGACAGGCAGAGAAAACTCCCCGTGCCTCTGTGTCTGTGTGGGCCGGAAGATGATGCACGTAGATTGGCAGGCCAAGGTCTGAGCCACGGCAGCATTTTTATTTCATATTTTGATAACTGTTTATATGTGTTGAAACCAAAATGACATCTTTTTAAAATAAGCTTGTCCATAAAAAACATAGATGTCTTTTATAGTGGAAAAACACATGGGGAAAAATTCATCTATTTTGATGCAGCATTTGATAATGATAAAACACCTCACACCTCACTCTTTATAGTGCACAAAATGAATGAGGTCTGGGCTAGCTAGAAAAAAGGTCAATGCTGTTTTTGTTTTCTTTTAGAATCATTACCTTTTACCAGCTTTTAACCGTCTGATATTTATAGTAGACACTATTAGCGTTAACATAGTTAATTAAGTTCGGCACTTGTCTCATTTTAATGTAAGGATTTGCTTCCGTTTTCCTACAGTCTCTCTCCTTCCTCACAGTCCCGCTGTGCAGGTGCTATTGTTGCTCTACCAATATTTTCAGAAATATTATTTTCTTGAAAGTGAAATTTCTAGCCTGCACTTTGATGTCATGTGTTTCCTTTGTCTCTCAAACTCCACGGATCCCCCCCGGCCCTCTCCTTTACCCCAGGAAGCCTTCTTGGAGACCTTACCCTTGGCTGTTTGGACTTTGTATACTTTAAATAATTTAACTACCCTTAATTACTTAAAAAAAAAAAAAGCTTTATGATTTTCATAACTTATTGCTGATTTTAATGGGTTGTTAATTTCAGTCCTGTAGTTTTGTTTAGATAGGGCTGGGCAAGGAAAAAGAAAATAAAGACAACCATATTTAGCAGTGCAGTTGTGTGTGTAATGTTAGACTATCCTTTGTAAGTAGCACTTTAACAGCTTTCACTGCTTCTATATATGAAGTATACCACCCTGGTCGTACACAAGGCCTCAGCATATACTTACTTGTTCTTGTGCTCTTTCTGTGCCTCCAAAAATATTTTATACTTGATTGTGCTATGTTTGAGTGGAAGAACTTCTTTGAAGTAGATGTGTGTGGAAAAAAAACAAAACAAAAACTGCATGCTTTTAGAAGCCCATTATTAGAACTTGCTACTTCAGGTGCTGGGTTCTTAATGAAAAACGTAAAACGAATTTATTTCTGTGGCCCAGGTAAATTATTTCTGATCTCATTTATTACTCTTGGCCTGGTCAAAATGTTGCTCTATACATTTACTTACTTTTGAATTTCCCAAACGAGACATATGAAAACTTTGCTAACTACTCTGGAAAGTAAGACGCCAGTAACTAAGCTTCCATTTTGTTAGCTTCCATGGCATTCATCCGCATCATTTGCCTAGGGCTGGAATTCGGGACTTCAGGTGAACTTGAGGTGCTGCCATTTTGCGATGGTGGGCTTTGGCACAAACCTATCGTGCATATTTCAACTGCCCCCTAAATTACTCCCTCCCTGGGTTGGTGTTCCTTGGGGGAGGGGAATGGAGTGTATGAGTAAGAAGTATTAATTTTTCTAAAAGACAAATCAACTTTGAAGATACAAGTTAATTGCAAGAAATAAAAATTGTGAATGAAGAATGCCCGAGTGCTTTTTGTACCACCCTTCTCTACGAAGGAACAGGGAAGAGTACTTACACCTTGAGAGGCAAGTATCTCCTAAACGTCCACATTGCTACATTAGCAGTCCGGAATTAATGGTTAATTTGAATCACTGCTATTTCCTGCTCTACAATTTAACAGGTCTTGACTAATCTTACCTGCTTCCGGTAGTACACAGTCATTCTGTTTGTTTCTCAAATAACTTGTTAAGATATCCCTTTGGCTACCCGATTATTCAAATTGAAAACAAGCCTCCAAGCTCCCATTTAGTTCTCATTAGCCTGTTATTACCCTGTGTGCAAAATGCCTGAGTGATGGATGCAGTAACAGGCACAGGGTAAGTCTGATTTCGTGTGTTGCCAAAGGTTCTGATGAAATCATTATGAATCTGATGTCTCACTGGAATAAAAGTCTGGTAGAAATGCCTTTGCTAGTCCACAGGACAGAACAGCCATAGTATTATGAAGGAATTTTATTAAAAGGCAGTGAGGATTATTGGAGCCAGCTCCTAACCTAAGTCTACAGGGTGTCCTGGGTCATTTCCCATAAGAAAATGGTTTAGCATCTTGGGGAAGGGTTTTATGAGTTAGTTTTCTTCCACTTGATTGAAAAAAATTGCTAACTGCCTCTTACCTTTTTATTACCCTTTCACCTAAAAAAATTCCATTCTCCCTAACCTGTATAATGTGTAAAAACACAGGTTTTGGTCACACTTAAAACCCACCTCTAACATTTGCTAAGGACCCTGAGCAAATAAATTAATTTCCTCATGGAGCAGGTTTCCTCCCTAAAAACTTGTTATAAATACTCCGTCTTGAAAAGTATAGGAATTAAAACTGATTATGTGTAAAGAATTACCCTCTCCCTCCCTTCCCCCACCTTAAATCTAGGCACTTGTAGCAAGGAAAGGCAGTTAAGAGGTATGTAGTTCTAATCTCTCGATCATTGTGAATTTTATTCTGACTCGAGTCTTGCAGGAAAGGACTTTTTATTAAATAAAATGGTCCATTTTCACAAAGTTCTATGGCAGGTTATACTTTTGTAGTAAGTCAACTTGATATCCTATAGAATTTTTAAATAAAGGCTTTGTAAGCTTGATGAATCAGTATTCGTGATTACCTGTTCTTAAAAAACTGAACTTGAGTTATACAGATAGTAATCATTGTACTGCATTAATAATTAAGCACCTTAGTTAATATTTAGTGTTGGTCTTGCCAAGAAAACAAAAAACCTTGGCCCATGTTCCAAATCTATTAGAAAATATATTCTTTGTGAGATATATCTGATTATTGGTGTAGTTCAAAATGTGCATACTTGGCTGTCTTCGCTTCTTGGTTCTGTTTTACCCTGTCTATAGCTATAAATTACTAGGGAAATGGCTTACATGAAACTCTTCCAAGTATTACCAACTAATTTAATTTGTGATTTTTCTCCCCTCCATTTTTATCAAGCTCTTTGCTATAGAGCAATGCTTTTATAGAGCAATATTTGGGGTACTTAAGATTTTCGTATCAGAGCACACAGAACATTGTGAAAACTTAAGTTGTTAAGTCTCAAAACTATGGAGAGTCCAAGTTTAACAGGTGATTTGTTTCTAAATTAGCAGCTTCATCACTTGAAAGCTGGGTCAACTAAACCTGACAGCACTGTTGAAAGGGGAAATGCAGCAGAAGAACTAAAAAGGATACTTACTCCTTTTCCAAGCAATGAATAATTGGACAATTATCATCTAACATACTAGCCTAGCTTGCAGATATCAGGCTTCATCTCTAAGTTTTCCCAGATACACAGTAAAGCTTTTCTCCATGCCTGATTCTTGGTCAGAAATCACTGCATCTTGCTGAGTATAGGGCTTGAGAGGGGAAAAAACAAAAGCAATCAATCAGTTTGCCAAGAAAGTGAAATCATGAATGAGCAAAGTAATACCCATGACTTTGGACCTCAAGTTAAAAATACCTTTTAAGTATAACGATGGTGTCTTTAGCTGTACTTTTAAAAAAAAGGAAGGTAACTTCACTTTCAGTAATTCCAGCTAGTAAAATCTGACTGAAAATGAAGTGATAAAGTGCTTGGTGGAAGTAAATTGCCATTTTTATCTCCTGGGATCTAAGAAATTCAGAATGTGGTGAAGTACCACCAAGTCCAGCGGTTGTATTCTCTTATCTGCTTTACCCCACTCAAGGCCAGAAAAGGACCTTTATTAACAGAAGCTAAAAGGCAAGAGAAGACTAAGAGAACCTCATGAAATCTAAAAGCTTCATTTTCTATTTTCTGTTACTTTTTAGGATAGGCCAGAACAAATTCTTAGACTGCCAGCTGGAGAGGACATTAAGACACCTGACAAGTTGGTTAAGAACACATCTTTACACTTTTTAAAAGTTACTTTTGAAAAATCATAAAGGGATTCAATCACTTGGTTTTTTGTTTTTTGTTTTTTTTTTTTTTTTTTGAGACTAGGTCTCGCTATTTTTGCCTGTGGAACCGCAGGTTCAAGCAATCCCAGCCTGAGCTTCCCAGGTAGCTGTGTTTACAGGCATGCACCACCACGCCTAGCTATTTTTTTGGGACTAGGTCTCACTTCGTGCTCCCAGCGGAACTCGAATAGTGATTCCTGGCCCTGGCCCTGGCTTCCTCGGCTGCCACCTACAGGCATGCGCTGCCATGCCCACTTGGATTTCTGCTGTCAACTACATTACTACCTGTTATTTTGACTGCTATGTTCTTCCTTTCCACTGCAGTAAAAACTCAATTTAACTTGCAATCTCAAAGCCCCAGATACAAAAAGTTTGCTGTTAAAACTTATGAATTACCATTTATACTAACTGGTTGCTCCATAATATAATCCAAATAATATAATATAGCAATATTTACTGAGTTCATTTTAGCCATAAAACTTTGTTGGTTTTCAGACTTTCTTCCTTTCATAGTTCAGTTAATAGTCAAGAACCAAATTAAAGCTTTAAAAATATTTTTAGCTGAATTCACAAGTGGTATTTTTCATTTTTTTACAATTATCTGCAGATACACAGAACACACAAAGTTACAATTTTCGTTATTTGACGTTTTCCCTAGCTATTTAAAGGCAGCCTCAACATTAACACATTTTAATGGAAACCCATACTCTTTGTTGTGGCAACAGCATTTTAAAAAATGAGTCACAATAAACATTTTGGGATGATGCTGCCTCTTTGAACTAGGAAAGCTGCAGCTCATGTAATATGTACCTTAAAACATGGTGTTCTCAGGAAATCATGATCAGGATCACCTGTGCTGTGGGTCAAAAGCAGCTGCTGACCTGTTCAGGTAGGTCTAGGACAGACCCAGACCCAGGACCCCCTCTCCAATTTTCAGTAAGTATTAGGGGTGACCTTTATTACAACCTGCAGTCCCTTCCCATTAAGAAACATGCCTTAAGATATTCTAATATAAAAATTAAACCTTTACTAAAAATGTAATAATATATCATAACTTTAGTAATTGGTAACATTTCAGTCATACATTTATAGTTGAGACATCAAATTATAACAACATTATCCATTATAGTGTGAATCATTATTGTTCCAGTATCAGGTAGTAACCATTGCCATGTCCTGCACAATAGCAAATATTTCCACATTGCTTATCATATACCAGGCACTGTACTATTAAGCACTTTACATATACTTACTCATTCTTAACCACCTAATGGAACAGGTATTACTTTCGTTCTACAGCTGAGAAAACAGGCAGAGTCATCACGCACATAGGTGAACTGTAGGAGCCAGAATTTAAACAGCAGTCTGGATCCAGAGTTCTTGCTCTTCCAATATATAGCCTTTTCACATGTTAATTAAAACAGCATGTTACCTGTCATTACTATTAAAATTTAAAACTCTTTACTTATTTTCAGGATAGGACTGTCTGTTCTTAAAATGACCGGCTAACACAAGCAGCTGTAAATCATTTAATGGTTCAGTTATTTTCAGTGCTTAAAGTTTCCTTTCCGGACAGAGAAAAACTACATTAAATTTTGTAACAAAGCTTCTTATGCCCAGGTGTATTTTAGAAGATTGAAAGCTCAATTACCATTTGTGAGACACCACTGATACTACGCTTCTCACTAACTACACTTCTCACTAAGCGTCTTTTTCAAATTCAGCATCACATTGACAGGACTTTCTATCCCCAGGAGTCAACTTTGAGTCTCCTTAGTCCATAGACACTATCATCCTGACAATAGGACTTTTCAAAGGGCCTTCTCTAAGTCTTTGACAGAAGAGTTAATAATCTCATGTTAAAAAGCCTATTAAAAAGGCTTTATATGGCCACCTTCATTCCTCTTCTCCCTCCTTCAAATTCAAAGCCTTCCAGCAAAAATAACATGAAGAGACCCATAGCATCAAAGGAAACAAGTCTCAGTACAAGTTTTGCCTACACAAACAGATGGTTACTATCCCTAAGAGACTAAGGTCATTTCATTTTGTGTGGTCACACAAGCCAAATTTCTTTCTAGTCCTTTGAATTCAAAGGATTCCACTGTAGTCTTTGATAGCTACTACTGTTACTATGCTTTAAGCAGTTACAGACTGGTAACAAGATGTTAGTAGTTTTTCAGGCTAAACAGCCTTTTTTTCTATTGCAACTTGTGCCTTATACTTAAAAAATACTTCAGTTTTCATTCTGACAAACCCTCCTATCCTACATCCCCTCCTACCCAGTGGTCATAAATTATGGGAAAAAAATGATCTCTGGGGTTAGGAGGAAGGAAAGATGGGAAATTCTTCCTCATCCTCCTAGAAATTTCAATCTACCAAAAATCAAAATTCATGTAAAATTTGTTTTCTCCATCAAAATTTTACTTTCAATACACAAGTCCTTACTATGGAACAAGTTTGTGCTTTAGTATCCAATTTCTCACATCTAACAGAAGGTATACAAAAATTTATTGATATCTGTAACATTCTCTTAACATCTTTTCTGTAATACAGGGCAAGTAAATTCTGGCTTATTCATTTCATTTATCAATGCTAGCAGCTAAAGATTTTACCCTTCTGTTAACACACCCTGGAGATTTTAAAAACATTTTATTTAATAAAAGTTAAACATACAAAAACTGAAATTAACACATCCTAAAAATCACCGTCTTCCATTAGTAGGAAGACCCTTCCTTTTTTATGCATGTATTTGGCTTACACTCAACTCAAACTGATGTTCACTCATATCAACAAATGCTGACAACTTGATCTAGTTAACAAAAATTACAAACTCACCTACATGAACATAATATACAGGGAAATTATGGTCAGATTAATGCACAAGAAATACATTTAAGTTTTTAATGATGAAACATTCAGTACTCTTGTTCATTAATTTAGACTTGGTTTTTTACAAAAATAGTATCTACACTGTGTACAGGGCTACACATCAGCTTTTTGTTTTCTCATATAAACATTACACATCCAAAAAATTGTACCACTACCGTAAGTGAAAGATCAACATAGGGAAAAAGCAAACATACAAAAACCAAAAAACCTTTAGAAAAGGTAGCTGGTCCTAAACATGGTTTCTTACATAAAACTAACATTTAATGAAATGACAAAAAGAGCTGGATCAGTTTTAGAGACAGCCTACTAAAGCTTAGGAAACAAGCTCTTTAAGGAAAAGCTCAAAGCAAAATTTTCCATTTATAAATTAACTTATTTTTAGGTTTACTTGACCAATAGTTAGGTTTAAATTGAAGATAAGAAAAAAAAATGAAAAGATCTTTTTAGCCAGTTGGTGTTTTGCCTTGGTGTTCTCCAGTGAATTGCTAGACTATGTGGCAAAGCATCTGAGAATTCCAAGTTAGGACTTAAAAGTATATACCAGCCATTATACGGGGCCTGACTCAACTAAGTGCTGTACTTACGCACCATCAATCTAGAAAAGTTGCTTTATCCAAGAAACTTTGAGGAAACTGGTAGTAGTAATAATGAAAAAGTTAAATGAATAAGCAGTTATCAAATGTAATTTCTTCAAGTTTCATTCTATTGAAGTCAAACATTGACAACGGTATCTTCCTTACTCATCTAACAAATAATTTACCTTTAGAAAAATATAAGGATAAAAAGGTAAATGTAAAGCCCTGCAGAGATGAAATCCAACAGTTTTTCTGATTATTGAGGCATCAAATGCCTGACATTGTATTTAGAGGTATCTTGATACTGTGTCATAGGTTTATCAGCAATTCCACAAGTTCCTACTCCAACTTTGCCAGTTACACTCTCTGGTGATGCAAAAATACTCCTCTTTACCTAGGGGAAATGAAAACAGAAACAACCCCTGATTAGTTTTGGAAACAAAAAATTCCAAAATACATTTATTTAAAAAAAAGAGGAGGGCAGCAAGGGAACACGAATGGTTTAAATAAAAACCACCAGTGGTGGCCAGCATAAGGCACATTAACTAAGCAGGTTAAACATGCTGCCTCGAAGTGGTATGTACACAAGGCAGCAACTAATTTTTCAAAACTTGGTTTATAGAACTTTGATCTTTTTAAATTCCTAACACAAATTCATTCATAGTGTTTCTAGTTCAGAAACAGTGGCTACTGGAAATAAATTTAGGTAACACCAAAATGAAGATTGAAGAGGATTCTGAATTTAAGATCCATTTATGTATTTTTAAAAACTTTATTTTAAATTTACTTTAAAGATACCTGCACTTTTTAAATTACAAAGTGTAACGAAAAAACTTACTAACCTGGCCTTTTTTATTTTTAGAGTAGGCTCTGTTGTTGAACTGTTGCCATTTCACCTTCTGGTCCTCTCTTTCCTGCTCCAGTTCTTTTATTCTCTGTGCTTTTTTCAAAGCTTTCTTTTTTTTATATTCACGCTGCTGGGCAATCATTTCTTTTCTGTGTGGATATAACAATTAAATGTCAACTCTTAAGATGTAAAAGATAACTTCTTTAAGAGATATTTAGTGGGGGGGGGAACCCTAATAAACATACACATTCTTTTCTCAATGAATAAAAGCACTATCAATACCAATCACCCACAACTACTAAGAGATGGTGTCTGAAATAGCACCCTTTCAAGCATAGCTGTATTAACCATTTAAATTCAACATTGTGTTTTGGGTGTAAGATGTGTTTCAATGTTTATAGTTGCCTAAACCTTTATCAGTTTCCAAACAGACACCAAGTGTAATATTCTGCATTTGAAGAAAGGTATGGGTATTTGAAGATTCAATGACTATTCAACTAAATCAGAAGAGCACTGCAGCTTAAAGGGAAATCACTCAACAATCCTTAGAAACTAGGGCTTACCCTAAGGAGGATCAGAACATAAAATTATCAGTAATTTCTGCTTGACTTCTCAGCAAAAGGATGAAGAAAGATCTTTATAAGAGTCATGAAATCTACTTTCCTCTATCATAACCACTACAAAGCTAAACATAGTTTTTTACATAGACATTGAAGGCTAATGAAATGTTATGTTATTCTGTAATGTGATTTTTCTTACTGGGAATACTGAAAATGTTATTTTAATGGTGTACTTTTCCCAGATTCAAATAGCAACCTGATTATCTTAAAATTCCTGACACATCCCAAATAATCTGTAGCAAATATGCAGAAATTAACCAAAATATTGATTAGAACCATTAAATACCTGTCAAGCTTTACAATTATCCATCCTCACTGCTGTTGTCACCTTTCTTATATATATGAATCACAGCAGTACCTGTCTTCGCTCTGCTGCCCAATGATCATTCTAAACTTCAAATCTGCTGACATCTGACATCAGCTACTCATTATGTAGTGACTTTCACTTTCAAATTCTCTTTATGATCTCAATCTTCCTAACCTCCTCTTGTCAAACCACCCATTTTGAGTTCCACGTTTTTAACCACAGGAATTTCTACTATACTTCTAAGTTCCCCCTTTGCTTTCTTTTTTAAAACACTGAGCTCTTACATGCTAAGAACTACCCGATGTGCATTACTGATGTTACTGTTTAATCCTCACAGTCCAAGAATGTAAATACAGGGATGTAGATACACATCCCTGTTTCACAGATAAGGAAGCAAAAGTGAAGCCATTTGTCCAAGGTCATACCTCTGGTGTGTTACCTATCAATGCTCTTCTTTTGAAATTTCAGTTTAGATGATATTCTCAAAAATACTTGCCCTGGTAACTCACATGCATTTTAGGTACTTTTCCTTTGTCCCTTCACATACCCATTATATTCCCTTCATACCTTCTACAGTTTATTACTAAAGTTCTTCTTTTATTATGTGCTTGTTCTCTATAGTCTATGTATACTCGGTTAGGACAAGACACAAGTAGATCTTCTTAACTGTGGAGGAGCCTCAGCACCTGGTTTAGTGAGAAGTAGTAAGTAGTGAGTAATGAGTAGTATTAAGTGTCCTCTTAAATATTTATTGAATGTTTAAGCGGAAACTAAAATGTCTTCACTTTACCTAGGTGTACACCTAATAATGTTGACAGTTTGCTAATCTTCGAAGTAATGCTGAGAAATATTCACTTTCTTACCTAAATCGAGCCTGAATAATTCTACAGATTATATCAACACCTAAATGAGGAAGATTACATCTGAAATGCTGTGTGACAGTCACTCACTTTGACATGGGCTTGTTGCCACTGTCCTCCTTTGCCTTCCTTCCTTCTTCTACAGGCTTGAGGTTTAATAGTGGCGTCACTTCAGCATTGCCATAGCCAGCAAAGGTGATTGCAGCAGTGCCATTTTCTTCATCTATCTCCTCGATCTCCGCTTCATAACACCTGTAAAGATATCATGGCTGTAAGCAGGTGAGTAAAGGTTTAGTACTCAGCCTACAAGACTTATAGTGTAGTGATTCAACTACTACGTGTCTACTATGTGTCTAAAACTTCTGTAATCAAATGGCCCTTTTGGCAAAGACAGTACAAAAAAGTGGTTGTGGTAACCCATCTGCTACCAAAAAAGGTAGCTCCCAAAATATTGCTAGGAAAGTTTCTTCACATATATACTAAATATGTTTTAGTCAATGTCTTTGGGGAAAGGTATTTCTTACAGAAATAATCTCTGTGTATGTGCTTAATAAAAAGTCTGATAACCAACCAGCCACGTTTCAAATCAAATTCAAAGGAAATAAATCTTTCCTCCAGGGCCCAAGTTATTCTCCTACCCCAAAACTTAATCTAAAGCTAAAAACTAAAATGAAAATCTAAAGCTATAAAAGCTATTAATGGTAGCCATCCAAGAATCAAACTGGCTCTATAAATCATATTGGTTATAAAGACTAAAATATGGCAGTTCAAACTGAATAAAAAATCTTACCATTGCATTTTATCATTTCATGTTATAGTTAGAGGTTTTTTTCTACACTTACTGTCCATCTTCACTCCAGATTGCCATACACTTGTCTCCTACTTTCCATGAATGAGTAGGCTGAGTAGAAGCAAAACTGTCTGAACTTGCAAGAGTTTCAGAAGGTTGAGTTGACAGAAGATCTTTTGTCAGTTCTATAACTTCCTAGAAATAGAAAACAAAAACTGTAACATTACTTTAATATCATATTGTTATCAGCAAGTAAATTTTTTTAAGAACAGCTTTCACACCATACAGCACTTGAGTACTTTATACATGTTTACTTATAGTTTGTAGCAACACTATGAATTAAGATACTATGAAGTTATTATCTCCAGGTAGAAAAAAATATTGTATACAGTTGTGGAGCTGGAATTTAAACCTGGACAGCTGCTTTGTAATTTAATCACAAATACTAATAAAAATAGGGTAGGCTTGAGTGTATACCATGCATCGTTTCTCAGCACCTATTGTAAATTAACAGCTCCCTCTAAAGATGAGAAATTCCATTATGAGGGACTAAACTAGATTTCAGATCACTTTTACCTCTACTGTCAGATTTATATCATGCAACTGTATTGCCTTATAGGGCATTATTTACTAGTACTAACTGCCTAGCCAGTAGGCCTACTCCACCCCAATACTCAAAGCAGACTTATTAGTAACAGAAGTGTTCTTACATATTTCTGTTAAAATACCGCAGGTACATATAAAAAAACCAGTTGACTCCTATTATGAAACTTACTCCACTGGGTAAACAAACTACAAATACTTTCTGTGTAGTTTTTTATTATTTTCTTTTAATCTAATTCAGACTTACACTTTTTGACTTCATTCAAAGATAAGTTTGGTAGGGCTGGTGAAAAAATAGTACAAATTGATGATTCTGTTACCTGTCTGCCATATATTAACTCCAGTGATAGCCATTTACTCCTGAAAATCTACTTACTTTAAGAGTTTGCTTACCTATTCCCCCAATGGTGCACATAAAGTACCCTGAAACATCAAATTATGGGGGCAGAAAAATTAACAAAGTTAAAACTTTGAGTTTCTTCTAGTTCCTACTGAAGAGTTAAAACAGTTTGGGTTAAGTAGCCAAGAAAGGTAAATATTACCTCTCTTCTGAAGATTCTAAATCTTCCTGGCTATTCATGAAAAACTACTATTTGAGGCTAAAAAAGGGATGTGGCATATTTTCTTGGAGAAAAGTCAGTTTTGGGAACAACAACAAAAAAACCTGGAAGACTCGGGTTTGAGCTAAATATTCAGTAAATTAGTATCTTTAGTGACGTTTAATTAGCTGCCAAGAGTCATTCAAGTATCTTTTAATCAGACAATCCTTTGCAAAGCAAAAAACCTCCAAATAAACAGATTATGTACTATACAACGCACAGATAATTATCTTGATTTTAATTAACTATCTTTAGGGTCAGAAATATAGTCCAGTAGGCCTGACTAAAGCACCCATAGAATCCCTATCATTATCTCTTTTCTATTTAACTTGGGAATCACTTAACTACTAAAGCACAAATATGAACTCTGCATTTGTAGCTCTCGGACTCAGAACTCTACTTTTCTTAAGATAGAACATCTTCTCACTGTATTTTCATAAGGAAATGTATTTTCACCAAAGAAAAGGATCCTGAAAAGTTGGACATGATAGAGTCTTCAGAATCCTGTAGTGGTGACACTTTAAAAATCCAGAGCATTTATTCCTAATGTTCTTTCATTTTGCCATACTTTACAATCCCTCCCAACAAACCATGAAGAATGTTCTAAACTTTTTTCTTCACATGTGCATATGGCCCCAACTATTAGAGAAACTATTTTATGTATGAGGGGGTTCTTAAAGGTACATACCATTAATTACTTTTCCTCCCCCAAGTCTGAGTTCTGAAACTGCTCCTTCATTGACAGATGGGCAGCAGTTACAGTAATCGGCAATTCCAGGAAGCATCAGATGTTGTGATCTACATATCAGCAGGTCATAGGGGGTGCACTCAAGCACTCTGCTTACTGAAGGAAGGCGTTTCGGGGATGCAGAGAGCCACTGTAATATATGAGACAAGTGACTTGACCCCTGCCTCCTTTAGAACCAGTTTTTCAGCAAAACAGTCTAATAAATTGACTATTTTTGTGCTTATCATGACTGCCCGGGGAACTAGTCAGTTAGCTAGCCTGGATTTTACTATACCTGCTTTTTCAAGTGAACATCAACCAAAAAAAGGCAATTAGGATTTCAGTAGATGAATTTGCTACCTGCTGAGTAACTCTATCTTGTATGAAAGACAGTACATAAAAAGATAAACAAGGACTCCTTACTGGCAAAATGGAAGTCATTGAATAGTTGCAGAAAGAGTATATTTTGTCATATGTGAAATGGGAAACAAATTTATAATCAGGTAAAATGTTCCTTCAGTGGAACACATTAAATTAGGTGCCAAATGATGACCCAAAAATACGACAATAAGGAGGCCACAACTCAGCAGTCTAAACAGATTTCTCAGCAAATATGAAAAACAGAGTAAAGTATCAATGGCACAAGGTGTATCACAGAAAGCAAAGAGAAAAAAATTTAAAAACCCACAACAAAATAGTAGCTATATCTACAGTCAATGGAGACAACAATTACTAGATATAAGCGGATATCTAACACTGTTCAGTGTTTTGTATTGAATTACGCCTTCCATTTTTTAGTTTTCAGTACAGACCTACAGCCAATTAACAAAAATGAAAACTTTTTTCATGGTAGAAAGAAAAAAAAAAACCACAATCAAGATTAGTCAGAGAAAACATTCTAGAACTACCTAAAATGTTAGACCTTAAGGTTTTCAAATCTGTGCCAGTTCATGTGGTAGTCATATGTGATTCTAATTAAAAATTCAGTTCTTCAACTCAACACATTTCAAATATTCAAGAGCCACATGTGGCTAATAATTATGGTATTGCACAGCAGATACAGAACACAGACATCACAGAAACTTGTACAAGGCTGTTGTAAATTGTTACAGAAAAGAGAATTTTACAGATAAATGACCCCAAGATGATTATTAATTAAACTACAAGTAAGCTTTTATATCTTTACTCCAACACTCACCACAGTGGTCTTCCTATAGTACTTTCTAATATAGATCATGTTATAAGGCAGTTCTGCCAGGAATACGATAATTTATCATAAAAATACTAAAAATAACTAATTATGTAGTTTCAATCTTCATCCCCAATTTCCCTTCCACCAGGTCCACAGATACCCCTTTTCCCACTGCCCAGGAAGTAATACAACACTGGCACACAATGTTTTCTCTTATTCAAAGGAAAAAAAGGACAGCTTTTAAGGTGGTAGAAGATAGGGCCATGTGAAGACCTCTTTTTGAGGCAGGCAGAAAGCTGGCGTGAGTGGCAGAAAATGCTCCCCAAACACTCTTTTTCTTATTGACTTGTACCCTGAAATCCACTGGTCTAAGTTCTACGTACTGAAGGGCTATTGCCTATTTTAAAGAAAGTAACAGACAATTACAATTTCATGCAAACTTATCCTAAACCCAAAATTTGAACCTGAAAATATTCAACTTTTCTTAATTATGCCTAGATATGCTTTCAGAATCCTGTATCAGGATCCTATTTTAAATAAACTTTATTTGCTTACAATGTTATTATCTCTAAATACTAGTAATTTTAATGGGCAAGATGATAATAAAGCAATCATTACTTAGATAGGTTAAAGATTCATCTTATATCAAATAGACCACCTAGTATTTACTGAGAATTTCAAAATATTAGATTCAAAATTTCAAGTGCTCAAACTCGTTAAGATTTCAAGTCACATATATTTACATATATATATTATTAATCCACCTGGTGTTCTGAGAAACAGATATTTACTACCAGTTTTGTATTTACCTTGAAGCTCAGTGCAGCAATATTTTAAAAGCAGATTTTGTATCACTGAAGTCTACTATAACAAAACAAGTAGCTCCTTTTTACATGGATTCAGCTTAACTTTAAGTGTCAAAAACCACAATGTAAAATCTAGCGTTAAGTTCAAACACTGTAAAGCTGAAGCAGCAAACAAATAGCTTTTTAAACTATGTTTTCAATACAAGATGCATCTGGCTGGCTTTGAAACATACACACTTTATTTTTACAGAATCTTGTATTATTTATCTTTTGAAATAATACCCTTTGCTAGATCTTTAAAGTACTTTCCACTGTAAAAAATGTACCTCTTCTTTAGACAGTTTGACAGACTTCTAAAGTCAACTATTATTCTTAAAAATGATATATGTAAGTATATGAATTCACATAACAAAGAACAACGCTTCACTCAATCTGATGTATAAAAACTGAGGAAGCAACTTGACTTCTACAAAACAGAGGGTTCATGTGCAGATACACATGAACATGCAAATGGGTTGGGAGGAAAACCACTCCCAAAGGACCATAGCTGTACCTACTGATTGTAAACAATAAACTGTTTGAAAGACACAAATACTCTCTTCAACCAATTTACCTGTAAGTGTCCCCTTATACTTACTTGTAAATCTTTCTTTAATTTTAGCAAATCTTCATTTTCTCCATTTCCAGACAACGCAGCTTCAACTTGCTGGAGTTGAGCTTTGTAGCTTGCCAGCTGCTTTGCTAGATCCTCTGACATCTGGGGGAAAGAAAAAGGTTAAGACCATGAAAACCGGAAAACAAACAACCAGAAAAAACAATTTCCCTGTCAGCCTAAATCAATCCTCACCAGTTTTGTTCCACATTCACTGTAGCATACTGCAACTAATACATATCAACCACCTTTACTTTTAGTTCAGAGAAAAGCTGTGAGCCAAACCAGAGATTTCAAAGTCGAGTCTGAAATTTCAGATAAATTTCATAAAGAAATGGACAAGGAGCTAAGAGTGCAAAGAACAAAGAATTATATTTCTAAACACTAAAGAATTAATTCCAAACCCAAATACAAACAGTGTGTACGTTAACTACACGAGATATTCAGGTAAGAGCGTATGTTTTACAAACTCTTCTATGGGAGCAAAAAATCTTTCACCCAGTGAAATAAAAACAAAACAAAACCACAAATCCGCCCCCATTTGGCATGCTAAGAAATGTGCCCCCCCCCCCCCCAATCCGGCTCACTTATTCTTCTGGAAATAAGACAGACACTCCTTCCCTGATTCCCAAGCGTTTCCGAGGACACGCTCAACATTTCCAGTCAACGACCTAGGATCTGGACAGGCTCCAAGGGAGTCAGTCACAGCAAGCGGGGTTGCTCGCCCTCCGGCCACCCAGCACCTCAAAGCCAATGCAACTTGGTCGTTTTTTTCCCCAGACCTGGAAATTCAATCAGCTTCCGGGGAAACTGAAAACACGAACCGGGCGAACCCTCCGGGGTGGATGCCCTGCACCCCAAAGGGCCCTTCACCCAACAGCCGAGGCCCTTCCCGAGAGGCCTCCAGCTTCCCAAGCCCGCCCGACAGGTTTCCGGCTTAGCAAGCGGGCGCGCCAGCCCCGTGCGAGGCCGCTCCCGGCTCAAGTCTGTAGGAGGCGGCGGCCGGGGCTTCTCGAGCCGGCGCCGAGGCCTCTCCAGCGCCGCCGGCCCCGAGGCCTCAGGCCTCCGCTTCCACTCAGGAGAGGCCGAGGCCCAGCGAGGCCTGACGCGCCTCCACCGGGTTTGTTACCTTGTGCGGGGCCGGGAGCGGGGCGGCGGGAAGGGGCCGGGGCAACTGGCGACTGTAGCAACAGCGGCAGCAGCAGGAAAAATCTCCGCGGCGACAGGGATACAAGACCTGAAAAGGAAGAACTCGGTCGGCGGTGAGGGGGAGGGGAAAAAAGCCCGGCACTGTGAAGGAGGAAAAGGCTGAGGCGGCCGAAGTCTCGCGAGAAGGAAGGGGAGGGGGGGGGTGAAGAGCGAGAGCGAGCGAGCCAGAGAGACTCAAAAACCCTCGCGATACGTCGTTCGACTCACGTGATTCTTAGCGCCCTTCGGGCCGCCCGCCCTCAACTGGGCGAGGTTTCGTGACAAGGAAGTTGCGCGTCTGGGCTGCGCGAGGCGCCGGATATACGTCTTGTCTCAGTTCCGGTTCGTAGTCGGAGGTTGTGGAGTTGTTTTGGGTTTAGGTGCTTCCTGGGGAGCGGAGCGTAGTCGCCTGGACTTTCAGGCCTGTTGTGCTGGGAGGTGGCGGGGATGGGGTTGAAGGCAGCCTTCCTTGGTTGCGTCTCAAAAGTGCGGTCCCCTGTGGACGGTGTCCACGACTGGTAATTTACTACAAATCCTCGACGCCTGCCCCAGACCTCCTGAGTCCGATACTCTAGAGCTGGGCTCAGCAACCTTGATTACACGCCCTCCGCAGATGCCTCGGTCCGCTCACGTCGAGAACAGCAGCTTTATGTCAGTCGTGGCCACGTTAAATTGTGGCAGAATCTGTTGGAAAGGAGCTTATTTGAAACTCGTGTAGTTAGAACGTATTTGGTCGGATTGAGTTAATTATGTAGGTCAATCTCGCCTGTTAGGGAACCATCTCCAAATGAGTCTTGAAGGATAAGCAAAGTGCTGTGTCTGCTTCCGTTCGTGTTTAAGAAGAAAAGGGTATCGGGTGTGTTTGTAATTATGTCCTGCTTGTGAGTGGATACGCAGACATCTAGCGAGATGATTTGAAGCCAGTGGGAATCAGTTTTCAGTGATTATCCTTTTCCTGTTTACTCTTTTTCATATATATATACACACACACTCACACTTCTGGAAAATGAAAGACACATGAAGGAAACATAATAAAAATAGCAAAGAATCGGGGTCTTGTTACTGGACCCTGAAGGAGGCCATGCTCACGCCTATGGGTTAACTCTTGGACAAGGACATTGCTTTAACGCCATCTAACCTTTCTTTTTTTGTTTTTGTGCTTTGGGCTTTTCCCCCTTTTCTCTACCCACACTCAGCTATCGCTCCCATCCAGATAACCGGCAGCTGGAATTGGAGCAGACTTGTGGCCATGATTGGGCTAATACGTCAATTTGTGACAGTTGAAAATGCGGTAGGGGGCAGCAGTGTATAGCTAGAGAGAAGAGGGAAGTCACCCCCCCCCCCAAAAAAAAAAAAAACAAACTTAAGTTTCTTTTATGGGATTTGAAATTTGCTTAAAATACAATGGGCCTCAGCCCCACAGCAAACCAACAATCAGAAGAAGAGGAAGCGATCTGCAAAGGCATCCAGTAGATGCCTTTTCACAAGTATCTTCTATAATGAATGACACGGAACTGATAGAAGACACTAATAAACTCCAAATGAGCAGGAACTGCTATCCAATGCAAAGTTAAGACTGAACACCTGGCCGGGCACTGTGGCT
>PVHY01020202.1:0-25989 GCA_004024945.1 Uropsilus gracilis | reverse complement strand
TTTGAGACTAGGTCTTGCTGTTTTTGCCCGTGGAACCGCAGGCTCTCGTTGCCCGGGGTACCACAGACTCAAGCAATCCCCAGCCTCAGCTTCCCAGGTAGCTGGGATGACAGGCATGCACCACCACGCCCAGCTATTTTTTTGTAACTAGGTTTCACTACGGGCCCCAGGCGGGACTCAAACCCCAATCCCTAGCCCCGGCCGCTTCATAGGCTGAAGCTTACAAGCACGAGCCACCGTGCCTGGCCTATTTTTCCTCAAGTCTTTTGTTTATTTTTCACTATATCCCATATATTAGTGAAACCATTTGGTTTCTGTCTAAAAAAAGACATCTTTAAAATGACTTCGGGAAGCTGCTTTTCACTAGTTAGGGCACCCAACAGTTCTCTCTGGTGTGTCCTGGGGAAATCCGGGAGGCCCCTGGCAGTGGCAGGGCTAGCTGGGAAGAAACCCAGAGGAAGTGGACCAGTCCTTTACCTCTGGCAGGTGGACCTGTGCCTCCTTAAGCCTTTCCTCCAGGGATTTCCCCCAGGGACCTGAGAACCAAACCCTTCCATCTACTTATTTATTTTAAAGCCAGAATAAAGGGTGGGAGCTGATTTCACCTTCCACTGGTTATTTGGCTGTGGTATAATGGGACCCACATAAATGCCACACCCGGGTTGCCCCTTCCTTCAGCACTAGAGAGAGCCTGGGACTCCCTTTATCCCCCAAAAGGTGCGGAGGGTGTAGACAGGTCCACGTAGGGCTGCAGCGTCTGCCTTTCGGCTGGAGTCAACAGAAATGAGGCCCCAGGCCCTGAATATATTTGCATCGCAGTAACCTCGGAAACCGAGGCCCCCCTTCCCGCCCCGCTCTTCTTGCAGCAGAAGGCCGCGGGGCTTCTGATTTGATGTTGGATTAATCATGCGTGCAGATGGAGGTTACTGGGCCGGCCTGGGGAGCTTTAGCTGCTACTTGCGCCGTTTCATATTTAAATACCACAGCTCCCGGTCACGAGGTCCGCGCCTGCCCCGCCCACTCGGCCCCCCTCCCTACTCCCTGCCCCCCAGCTGTCGGGGAGTCTTGTAGTGTTCAGAGGATTTGTTGCTTGCCCGGACTAATGGAGAACTAAGAGGGGCCAGGGAGTGCTGAATTTACCCTTCCCGCTGACAGCTGGGGCCTCTTTGAAATGAGGTCATATTCTTCAAGGGGTTTCCATCCACAGTATTTCTGAACCCTAAATCTAGGCAGGCTTTTATCAACCGTTTGCACACTGGTAGTGGATGATTATGAATCTTCTTTCCTTCCTGAAAAGGATCATCCTATGTCATGCAACATTTACCAAAGGTCAATATATAAAATCATGAAAAAGGCTTTTTAAACTTCTGTGGGCTGACCATAGCAGAATCCTTCAGAGGAGAGTTAGGAAACCGGGCTCCCCGTCCACAGTGGAAGTGCTCTTAAAGGTCCCTTCATCTTGCTTTGAGGCCAGTAGGGAGACGGTAGGGGAGTGGTGGTGGGATGGAGGGTGGACCACTGTTTGCTAAAGAATATACCAAAAGGCAGCAAGGATATCCTTTCAATTTGCAATTTAGAAGAAACATATCTTCTTGAAGTTAAAGATGAGTGATAGAAATAGAGAGGACACTCTTTTTTTTTTTTTTTTTTTTTTTTGAGACTAGGTCTCGCTATTTTTGCCCGGAACTGAAACAGGGTGACAAGAAAAATACTTTTTGCCTTGACTTAAACACACATCTGCCTGCTTCTCTTTACAAAGCAGGATACAAACAGTTATATTAGCAATTGCCTTTAACTTGAACTAGACACACCTATGCCTGCTTCTCTCCCTAGGAAGCAGGCTACAAACTGTTCATTAGAATTTTCACACTTCACCTTTACCATTGATATGCAAAAGCCAGCCAGCTGCTTCTCAGCTCCCAGCTCCAAAACTGCAGAAGAAAAACTTAAAAACTACAGTTTACACTTTACACTAGTTTGCCTCAATTTACCCTCTTTTAAACTCATGGGTTCTTTCAACCATCCCCAGCCTTCTCAACCAAAATACCAAGTCAAAGCAATACTATCAGTGCAGACTAATTTATCTCTAACAAAGTGATTTCCTAATTACTAAAAAAGGAAACATGTAAGTAAAACATGTAAGTAAACATTGTCCAAAACCTTTCTCAACATTGTCCAAAGTTTGTTCCCAGATTGCCCCAAAATCCTCAGTCTCTCAGTCCTGATCATCTCACCAATGTCAGCCAGTCAGAGTTCAACCCTCATGTTTGAAGATATCCTTTGGCGCGCTCCTTTGGCGTGCTTCAGCTCTTCCATGCTGTCTTCTCCTTGTCGTATAGAAGAAACTTCACCGTTCTGGACCCAGCAAAGTTCACTTTCTTCTCTGGCCTAACTTTTGCACGACCTCTTCCAGACATAAGTCAAACTCAGCAAAACAAACTCCAACACGGAGTTCAAATCTGCAAACTTCTTAACTGCCTTTAGCGTACATGTGGCTAGCCAGGGTCAGCCAAGGGCTGCAGGTCCCAGGCCTTGGCCACATGGTTCACATCTCCATTTTACAAAATGGCCAAAACCAAACCTGAATCTCCATCTCCATTCCCATCTTCCTTCTTTTTCCTTTCCCCCTTTGTTTCAAATCTCTTTATATATTTTCCCACCTTCCAGGAACAGCTCCTAGATCATTACATCACAAAGAAAAAAAACTGTTTCATTCCTTCCTTCCTCTTTCATCTCCCTGAAGGGAAATTCCAAATAAGGCCATTCTCACATTTTAGCATACCTTCCTTGAAATCTGCAATCTTAAACAGGAGACAATGACAGGGATGGGGGGGGTAGTACACCCTATCAGAACCACAGGTTCACTTGCCAGGGTACCACGGACTCAAAGGATCTCCAGCCTCAGCTTCCCAGGTAGTTGGGATTACAGGTGCACGCCACCATGCCCAGCTAGTTTTTTTAACTAGGTCTCGCTGTGTTGCCCCGGGCGGTGGGACTCTAACTGGGACCCCTGGTTCCAGATGTGGTTTCCTAGACTGCTGCTTACAGTCATGTGCCACCATGCCCAACCTAGGATATTCTCTTTTAATGTGAACCGTGGCATGCCAGTATAGTTGAATCTATTATAATAAAAGGTCCTTTTGGATGACATGTTTCTATTCTAATACTCGGACATATTCTAAATTTGTGTGCAGAGGTGTGTGTGGTGTGTGTGTGTGTGTGTGTGTATGTGTGTGTAGGTATGCACTAATTTCTGATTTTATTTATTTAATTATTTATTTGTTTTAGAGACTAGATCTCCCTATGTTGCCGGGGATAGTCCTGAACCCACAGACTCAAGTGATTCCTAGCCTCAGCCTCCCAGGTAGCTGGGATTACAGGCACGTGCAATGATGCCCAGTTTAATTTCTGGTTTTTAACAACATTTTTTTCTCTGTCCAACATTTTGATTTAGTGATTGTTCTGGATAGTCCATGATTTATGATTTTAAAATAAGATTACCTGTATATCTTTTTTTCTTTAAACATTTAGACACTTCAGACTTCAGTTCCCTTTTTCCTCAAGGAGGGTTTCTGTGTTGGTGCCAGGGAAAATTCTGTCAAGAAAATTTATACAGTATTCAACTTTCCAGCTTCCTTGTCCTAGAAGTTTTTCAAAGGCCTTTAGCAATCTAAAAGCTCCTGTCTCTCAAACATGACAGTCCTGGAATTATGCTTTCCTAGATGAATCTTCTTTTTCTTCCTCTAACTGCTATTGGATAGCAAAGAATGTAGGGGGTACACTTGTGAGAAATAGAGTTGCTTTGACTTGTAAAAACCTTAGGAGTTAACTCTGCAATGACAATGAGACACCCACAGGAAACAAAGGTGTGGTTTGGCTTTGTAACCTCAGCATAATTTACAGTATCTCTTTACTAGGCTTGCTGTCATCTTTTATGGGGAGAAGGGAGAGCTGTTCACATATTTACCTTGGTTTTTACCCTCAAGAGAGAGGTGTGGTATGTGTGTGCATGTTTATGTGTGTCAACCAACACAATGAAAATAGCTAACATTGCTTCCATGTGTATCTGGAACAGAGACTGTGCCAGTGTCTTATGTCCACTATCTTACTCAAGCACACAGGTATTGAACCTAGGTCTATTCTCTCTCCAGAACCCACATCCTGACCTAAACCATTAAACTCTGCATCCGGAATAGCAGCAACTCAGAAACTGACCCCGTAAAGCTATTGCTGCTTTGAGCAGTCATGGGTGATTCTGCTGCACACAGGAGGGACTGAAGCGCCTGGCAGTGGTGTCCAAGAGAATTAGCATGTGTTCCCTGCCCCCACCCTGTACCTGGGTTGGGAGGATTGGCTAACCCAGGAGGGAAGCATCAGAGAAGAGTTGTTGCTGTGTTTGCAGTTCTGCTTTGGTCGAAGTTATTATCTGTGGCTCTCTTTAAACAAGTTTGTCATAACTGATATCTGGTCCAGGCCATGGCATTCTCCTTTAGGCTATCAATTCTACTTTATCAGCATACCCAGTAGTTTGGGCATCCTCTGGGGAATTGTGCCCTGGGCCTTATCTGAGTGTTGCAGGCAAATTCACCTGGACATTGCCTCACCTGCTATGTGGTTAGAGATTGCTGCCTAAAAGGGTGATTCACTGATTGTATCTTGGCAGGGTGAGACCTTCCAAAATCAGAAATACTTTTAAAAAACCGTGGCCAAGTGGGCAGTTTTGTTAGAAGGAGAAGACTATCCCTCCCCACTGTCATGCCCAGACTTCCAAGTCAGTGTGCCTGTGGGAAAGTATTCAACTTCAGGGTGGCTGACAGGTCAGCCACCTTGCTTCTGCCGCTCACAGCTCTGTCTGCCTAGCCTAGTGTGCCATTAAACAGTGCCACCATGATGTACCATGTAGCAAAGTTTGGAAAATACTTCTCTCTCCTGTCCTCTGGAGACTGAGATGGCAATCCCAATCAACTGATTCTCTCCCTGTCAGGGAGAAGGCAGCGAATTCAAACCTAGCTTTTTCTTTACAATTCTCCACATCTTTCTCTAATTCCTCCTCAGTTTCCATTGTTGGAAGAGCAGATGTTGCTGCTATGGCCCCTCCTTGTCCTTGGCCAAAGCTGTCATCCGGTCCTAAGGAAGGAGAAGCAAATTTTGGTTTTCTACTGAGGACATAGAGATGAAGTTTTATCTCTGGTGTCCCTGAACTTGCTGACAGGTGGGTGACAGCCCTTCCCCAGGGAAATAGAAGCGTCTTACTTGTACAGTGAGCAAATCTGGATGATGAGCTAGTTTCTACTAGGGTTTATCTTTGTGTTTGGGGCCAAGGGGCCCTGAGCAGAGGTAGAATTTGCTCTGCTTGACATAAGAGGACAGGGCAAGAGAAATGAGGACTGGACTGGCCAGGGATCGTGGCTGAGAAATTCTTGAGCAAGATTTAGAGAGCTGCTTTCAATAATGAAAGTTTACATAACTTTACACACTATAAAGTTATGTAAAGACCCCATTATGTGGGTACCAGAAAATGGGTACATTAATGGATCACATTTGACGCTTATTATCTATCAATATTTTATAATGACTGTTACTTTTAAAACAAACAATAAAATTAAGCTGATAGGTTAAAAAAAAAAAAAACCAAAACCCAACACCCTAGATACTTCACACCTTCCATGCATCTTTTGATGATATGTGAAATGCATACAAATAGGCAGGTGATAGGCTACTAATGTAGCATGACTTCTGAGCTAATAGCCTGGTGTTCTTCACAGCAGGACCTGGGCACAGTTCATGTACCACCACCACCACCCCCTCCGAAGAGCTGGAGAGAACTTTTGTTTTCCAAAAAGGGTATCTTTAGAAGGGTATCTTTGACCCTGGCTACCCCTGAGTGAAGACTCCAAACATCACCAGCTCTCTCAGTAGAAGCAAGGTGTGTGTGGAGAAGACCACCTTGTCCTTGGAACCAGGCACATTCACTTGCAGAATCGGGCAGGCCAGATGGGAAGTCAGCTTCTGTAGGTGCCTCAGCCATGCTCTACTCAGCAAGACAGACCTCTTCCTTCTCAGCTGTGAAAGCCACATTAGAAATCAGCAGAAATGCTGCTTAGGTAAATGTATCCGAGCATACTAGTGTTGGGCTTAGTGGTCTTTGTAGGAAGTCAGAGTTCCTTGTATGTCTGGGAGGAAACCTGGTCTGGCCCGCTTTTGTGTGTGGCTCCAAGTGTGGTCCCTGAGAGAGAGCTACAGGGGACCAGGCGCCCAGGGGCCAGAGCTTCACTGTGACTGCTTCCTCATCTGTGGCTATTTGTGGTGGGAGGCAAATGCACTCTTTTACAGAAGCAGCCCTTTTACCTCAAGAGAAAAAAAAAAACAACTCAGCCCCCTAAGGGCATACAGCTCACTAACCATGCTCCCAGGCCTCCAAGTGGAATAGCCCAGGCTGCAGCAGCCAAGGTTCTGGTCCCAGCCATCTCTAGCCTGGTTCTGGTCACATGGTCAGTAGGGGCTGCATTTGCCTCAAGAGCCAGGGATCCCATAGCAGAACTGGCCTATAGCAAGGTCCAGCTGGTGTTAAGAGAAGGCACCCTGGCCTTCCCAGGCTTTATGGAGTGGTTACTACTGCCTTCTGCTTCGGGATGCCCAGCCCAGAGCTCATGAGCAGGGACTACCTGCAAGCAGAGGCTATATCTGGGGAAATGGAAAACCAAGTCATATTCTCATTTGGGCCTACTCTAATCTTCCCCTGGACTCCCCACTCAAGACTCTGAGATCCAAGAAAGGGAACTCTTCCCAGCACTCTTCCCCCCTCTTCTGGTGACCTATGGCTATACTCATATCACAGGCACATGGCCTCCTGGGGGAAAGAAGCTTGCATAGTCAGCTAGAAATAGGGATCTAGAAAATAACTCAGTGAGCATGTAAGGGATGGCATTGAGTTATCTAGAAGACTCTGGGCCATGAAGGGGTTAAAGTGAGGAACTAGTTTCATCCTAATCATGACTGAGCTTAAGGAGGTTTCTAGAACCTGAGAGACTTCAAAGGGGTTAGGAAGCAGAGGAACAGTGTCTTCCTGTCTGTGACCTTTCACTCTAGAAATTGGGTTTGGGGCTCGCTCTGGAGGGGTAGACAGAGACAGAGGTTTGAAAGCACTCAGCATTAAGCTGGGACTTCTGCAGCTGTGAGTTCCCAGCCACCCTAGGACATGAGATGGGCCCTGTCTCTTGCTGGCTTGGGAATAGGAAGGAGCCTCTTTCTAAAGTGCCCCTGGTGAAACTGGGCCAAGCAGGGGCAGGGCCTGGCTTGGTGGCAGAGATGCCTCAAGGATTAGATAACACTGCAGCTTTCCCCAACCGCTGTCCAGGTGGCACTGTAGGGGAACTGAAATTCTCCAGAGCCCTTGTCTTTTGAGGTTCTGTGGGAAGAGTTCTCAGAAGTACACAGTCCTTCCTTGAAAGTGAATCTCACTGTGCAGTCTTATCTGTCCCCAGGGTCTATAGCTCAATAGTCAGAGCACAGAGATTTTTGAGAAAGTTCTAAAAGTACCGGTCCTCTTCTTAGGGCCAGATCAGTAAAGACATAAACATCTGGAGGAGGCAGGATGTAGAACTGATACCCTAATTTTCTCTCACATTCCCCTGAGAGATCAGCTAAGAGATACATGTCCTTAAAACACACCTGGGCCAGGCAGGGCTGGGGCCTGCTTTTATGAGAGACGTGTCCCAGAAGCTAGATAATTCCTGCGGCATGGAAATACCCTTAGCACCAGGGACACTTCCGATGCAGGCCTTGTACCCAGCGAGGAGTTGAGAGACCCAAGGGCTTACTTATCAGACTTCATTGAGGAGGAAGGAAGGGGGTGCACCCCTGTGTCTCCCTTGGTCTGGTGCCCCCGGAGTGGCTTTAAGAGCTCTGCTGATGCGTTATTAGTGTCAGGTACCAGTGTTGCCTTGTGTGCCTGGCCCTGCACTCCCTTGCCAGTGCAGAGCCTGGGCTGCTGGCGTGTTTCTTAAATGTGGAGACGTGGAAGTGCACAGCTGTATGGTGGGTGTCTTAGCTCAGGTTGCTGTAACAAAATACCAGAGACTGGGTGGCATAAAGGACAGGGTGAATGCCTCTGCCCACAGACTCGCAGGCTGCAGGAGGTGGGGGTGGTTTCTGAACCTCTGTGAGCCTTGCAGGGGAGGAGGTGTCCCAGAAAGGCTTCTCTAGAGAGAAGGGACTAAGAAAATCAGCAAACACTGCTGTGTCTCGCATGCTGATTAGTCACAGATTATATTCTTCCCCCACTTCCCAAAAGAAATTTCTCCAGTTTTTCACTCTAGTTTCCCTCTTCATTCTCATTTTCTGCCACTGTGCAAATATGACCCACCATTTTGCTGGTTCAAATGGCACTCCCTCCCAGGAGCGTGTAATTGTCAGCTCAGTTTGAGGAGGGTGGTCTCCCTTCATGACACTGTCCAGATCATTCTCTGGCCCTACTAGACACTGACGGGCCTCTGGTGGTTTTGGGACTTGCCCCACAGTTGTTATCATAAGAATCCTAAGCAGAGCTGGGTGTTTGTCATGCCTGTAATCCAAGCACTGGGAGGCAAGAGGCCAGGGATCACTTGAGTTTGCAGGTTCGAGACCATCCCGGGCAACATAGCGAAACCTTGTCTCGAAAAAGCAGCCAGGCGTGGTGGCAGGCGCCTGTAGTCCCAGCTATCTGGGAGGCTGAGACTGGGGATCACTTGAGTCCATGGAATTGGGACCACCACGAGCAACATAGCTAGAATCCTAAGCAAAGTAACCTTATGGTAGAAAGGATTCTGAGACGATTCAGGAGAGATAATGAATATCTTTTCTAGCCCTCAAACCCCAACTTCCTGAAATTTGGGGGAACTGAGAGGTGGAAAGAGAAGGTTTTCCCCCTCTCCTATCAACTATCCTATCAACTATTCCCTCATGATCCCTCAGTTAAACAATCCCATATGACCTTCATCTCTGAATGTCAGCTTAAGGAAACTAAGGCCCAGGAGGGTAAGGAATTCCTCGAGGTCACACAATGGCAGTCAAAACCAGGGTTCAGGGTATGTTCCATTTAGTGCTTTTCCCCTTATGCTGGAGAGAAACAGTCAAGTGTCAAGGGGCCAAGACATCTTTCCAGAGCTGTTGGGTATTACTATGATTACTATGATAACACAATGATTTCATATTGTGGGTTCCTCTGAGCAGCCCTGACCCAGGAACCCATTGTAAATCTTATTGCTTTTATTTTTCCTCTGCTCTTCATTGACAAACTCTGGTACTAGTTTCCTTCATTTCAGGAAAGAGAACAACCCTGAGAGTTTTAACTATGCCAGAGCATTCTTACTACACAGCAGGTAGGAAGCTGGCAGGTAGCTTGAAAGACAAGCTGTCCGGGTTACTGACCCGAGTGACCTAGGGTGGTTTTCTGGACCACCACAGCCCCTGTGTCCAGCAAACCAGATAGCAGATAGATTGGAGGTTTTGTTTCTTTATTTCAGTAAAGGGGAATGTAAAAGAAATCTTCTTCCCTATTTGCAGGTGCCCAGAAGACAGGGTAGGTCTGTTGCAGTATCGTCCAGAGTTCACAAGCTTGCCCAGTGGTCACCTTGGTTCAGTGCAAGCAACAACTATAGTCTTCCCAGGCCCCGCATCTGTCTGTCTATCTGTCCGTCTGTCTATTTGTCTAGCAGCCTGCAGATTCTCTTGAACCGGGTCCCTCCCAGAAGCAGGGAGCCCAGAGTCAGTTGCCAATCTCTTTCTCCCCTCACTGAGATTGGAGGGGCATCAAAGTCATCACTAGGGGCCAGTGATAGCACCTGTCCACAACACATTGGGACAGGGAAGTTCAGCATTGCTGCAAGAAACTAGGATCCTCTTTCTCAGACTCCCAATATCCGCCCCCGATATCAGACAGGATAGGCCTACACCCGGAGACTGTTGTTTTTCCTTCCCCCTGAGTGAGTTTGCCTTCTTCCTCTAAAAACAAATTTAATTGCAAATTTGGGACAGGTCTAGAGAAAGACTCAGAATTGAGACCAAAGTTCTCTTAGTGGGCTGAATCATTTCTGGGTTTCTATTCCACTTCCTTGTTGCTGTGTGATTGGGTAGAAAAGAGTGCAGCCTCAAATGCCAGCTGCTAGAACTGGAGCCTTGTGCGCTGGGGAGTTTTAGTTGAGATTTCACATGAGCGGCTAGAAGATTAATTGGAGCAGCAGTTCTCATGCTCTAAATCTGATTCTAAGATCCTGTTGTTTTTCCTGAAAACAACAGGATCTTTTTTTCTGGAAAGTGTGACCATTCTCTACATGACATCCCACCCAGCCCAGACAGCTCTTTCCAGCTGGTGTTGCTGAGCGGGCTGAAGGAGCTTGACTCCCTCACTCCAGATTTTTGTGACCTGTAACATCTGGACATTCATTCCCTTATTCAGTCTTTGAGATTACAATGTCAAGGTATTGGGGGTACAGTGCTGGGGATAGAGGCTAACAAGAGATATAGTTCCTACCCTCTTAGTTCCTACCTCAGATGCAGGCCTCGTGCCCAGGGTGGAGTCGAGAGACCCAAGGGTTCATCAGGGCTCATTCACCCTGTTAGAACCTTCAGTCCAGCAGAAGAGACAAGCCCTGCAGGACTTATAAGAACAGGGGTACTCTGACATACAGGGCCTCCCTGGCCAGGTGGTTAGGGAAACTGTCCTAGAAAAAGTGGTATTTAAATTAAGACCAGAAGAATGGGTAGGAAATAACCCTGCAGGGTGAGTGTTTAACACTTTCCCCAGAGATATCTCACCCAGTGCAAAAGTTCTAAAAAAAAAAAAAAAAAAGCCATAGAGAGCAAGGAGGATGCTGTGCCAGGGAGAGGAGGGTGAGAAGAGGTACAGGAGCCAGGCACAGGGCCTTGTGTGCCATGCAGGACCCAGGTCCCTGTTCTGGCAACGGGAAGCCATCTGTCTTCTGAGTAAGACAGGAGTGACATGCAGATTTACTTTAGAAAGTGCTTTCTCGAGCCAGACAGAAAGGGACAGAAACCAAATGATTTCACTAATATATGGTCAACCAAATGAAACTGCACAAGGGGAGAATGGGGACCAGCTGGAGTGGGTGGGAAGGGGAGGTGGTGGGTGACCCCCAGGGACTGAAATGATGTGAAATATATATAAATAAAAAAAGAAAGAAAGAAAGAAAGAAAGAAAGTGCTTTCTGCTGCTGTGGGATACGGGGCACCTTTCCTGCACTTGATGGGACAGCTGTGATGTCAGCCCAGGGCCTAGGGACACTGAAGCCAAGAGATCCAGCTCTGATGTGACCACTATGTAGCTTTTTATTGAGCAGTGTGGCCAGAGTGTCACTCTTTCCCTTTCCCCTTCTTTAGAATATTTGTCACATGTGTTCATTTCTTGAACAGCCTGGCATAGGACCAAATTCATGACAGTGAGCTGCCAGCCCAGGACGGGGCTCAGTGAGCTGGATAAAGGGAAGGGGAAGGGGAAATTAGGAGTTCAAGCACCTTATGTAAAAGGTGCATGTGCTGGAATATCCTGGGGACAGGGCCACCTAGGTTAAGTCATTGTGTGTGGGAAGGAGGATAGACCCCTTGGGGACCAGGGTGTGACTGGTCTTCTATGATTTCTTCTTTGCAGAGATCAGTGGCTAGGCTGGGTTGGGCAGCCACCTGTCTGCCTCTGCCTTCCAAGGCAGCCCTGACAGCCCCACATAGACCAAGTGCAGTCATGTGCCCAGCTTTTGCGAAGGAGGCACTAGCATCTCTTGTGAAGGTGGCCTGGGTGACACCACTCCTGTTTCTACTTCTCCTGTTAAAATGGTGACGTGTAGGGAAGACAACCAAGGCAGAATGATGAGGAAAAGAGGGATGGGGGTGGGGTGCACAGTACAAACTTGCAGAGGAAGCAAGTCATGCTGGTAACACCATTGGCATTTGCGGACAGACATTCTTTGGAACCATCCTCTTGTTTCAGGACATTTTAAAACTTCTGGCTTTAAAATGCTCCTAGGGCCGGGCACGGTGGCTCATGCCTGTAAGCTTCAGCCTATGAAGCGGCCAGGGCTAGGGATCACAGTTCGAGTCCCACCTGGGGCCCGTAGTGAGACCTAGTCTCAAAAAAATAGCTGGGCGTGGTGGCGTGCGCCTGTCATCCCAGCTACCTGGGAAGCTGAGGCTGGGGATTGCTTGAGTCTGTGGTACCCTGGGCAACGAGAGCCTACAGTTCCACGGGCAAAAATAGCAAGACCTAGCCTCAAAATAAATAAATAAATAAATAAATAAAAATAAAATGCTCCTAAATTTTCAAATACTTCTCGATGAGACATTGCCAACTCTGCCTGCCCCAGCTGTGAGCCACTATGCCAGTGTTTGGGGGGGCAATGTGCACACAGCTGTGTTTGGGTTCCCTTCAGAGTATCTTCGAAAAACTTTTGCCCAATGAGGTGGTTATTCCCAGATCACTCATGGGGTCTCCTGCTGTCTTCTGGCTTCCCTAGGCTTGTTGCTCACATGGACAACCTGCATTTAGTGGAAGAATCTCAGGCTTTAGTGCAGACATTTCTTTTTTTTTTCTCCCACCACCCGGCCCCCCACTTCTTGTGCAGACATTTCCAGGGCTCTCCACTGAAACCTGGCCTGGATGGAACCAGCAGCAGCTATGATGCTGGTCTGTCGGGTCACCAGATGGCGCTCGAGAGCCCCCACTCTCTGCCGCAGGACCAGTGGTGGCGGGAGTGACTGCAGAGGAAACTTGCTTTAAAGAGGCCTGGTCCTTAAAGAGACACTGCAAACTTAGCCGTGACCCCGAAACAAGACTCCACTGAAGGCAAGAACCACTATCTAGGAGCTAACACGCCTCTGTTCTCGCCGTCCAGTATATTGAGCCACGACCTCTTCCAACCCATCTCCTTGACAGCTACTCCTGGACTTGACCGAGACCAGTGCTGGCTGTTGGTGCGAAGGCTCCTGGCAGAGCAGCGCAGGTCCGGGATGCATCAGCAGAGCTCTGACTGCAAGAGCAAGGAACACACTGCGCTTCAGGGGAACGGGGACCATAGGAGGGCAGAGGGCCAGGCTGTGAGCTCCCACCCTGCTGCGTGCTCCTGCTTCCCCAAGAGCAGATAGGACTGGAGCCGTTGAACTTTGTTCCTGGGTTTGGGGGACTGAGAGTCTTTCCATCTGTTCTGCTGATCTCATTCCAAATGCTGATGGGGATGCGGTGGTGAGTAAATTAGAACAGAGCTCCACGTTCTTTTGTTGACCACCCCCTGCCCAGTCCTGCCATTGGACTCTTTAGGAGGTCTCTCGTGTTGACCCCTGATGGTGTAACCTGAGCCAGACGGGGTGAGAATCACTGTAGTTGGGGCTTGCCATGAAACCTTCCTGAAACTGCAGCTTGCTTAATATGATCTAAGTCTCTTAGAGGGACGCTAGACTGGATGTGGCCTCTGGATGTGGGAAGGGGGTGTCAGCACATCCCTGGGAAATGTGTGGCTATATGGGGAGTTTCATGGTGACAGGGACCTGAATGTCACTATGCCTTTTCCTGGTCATAGTGTCAAGAAAAGTAACAAGGGGATGACTGCAATTTTTATCTTGCCAGGACTGCAGCTCTTCCCTATGACTCAAGCTGACATAAAACATCAGTGGAGAAATGAATAATTGATTGGGGGACTTTGCGTTAATCTGTGTAGTCTGTAGGTCTCACTACTGGAAAAGCAAGGAGGTTGGGAAGAGGCAAGTAGGAAGAGGGCCAAGGACAGCTGAGGTTTCTCCCACAAAGGTGACCCAGTGGGGACCTGGGGAGCTTTCTTTTTCCAGGTCCAAGCACCGAGGGTGACTCTTAGAACAGTGTGCACCACTTTGCTGTACTAAGGAAAAGGATTTGGTGCAAGAAGCAAGAAACAGGGTACCTGGGGTGTGCTAGGCAACAAAGTTTGTGGTCCACAAGGGCTAATAGGAAGACTGGAGGTCATCTCCCAGATCCATCTGGGTGCCTGCCTTATACCTGTGTGAGAACTGAGATTTTAGACTGGTCCAAGACAGAAGCAGTAGACTTTGGTCAGGACTGGAATTCAAGAAACTGTCACTGGATTTATTTCATCCTGCTTGTCTTCAGGGTCATCTGCTCTGTTGTAGTAGATGTGGTTTTCTTTGGGAACCAGTTCTGCTTCTGTTTAATCACTGGCGACTCTGGGGGGTTCTGGAATTACACTGTCTTGAACTCCTCATGTAGCTCCAATTTCTTCCTTCCTGAGTTTGACTTGATTCTGTTTATTCTTTTGTTCACTCATTGCAGCCTAGTACAGTGATTACATATGTAGAATCTGATTTCAGAGTCTCAGTTCATGTCCAAGCATCACCACCTGTGGGCTGGCCATCAGCTTAGCTTCTGTGGAAGGAAACACTAGTCGTACCCACTTGGTTGGCTGACTGTGAGGGTTAAGCAAGGTGACCTATGTGCCACAGATAGAGCAGCTCCTGCACTTGAGAAGAACTCAGGAAGTGTTACCTGTCATTAATCTCATTTATCCAACATGTATTATTGAATGCCAGTCTACTGGGTTTGGGGCAGAAAGCAGTGTGGTTATGACTGTTAGGGATCTACCTGAGAATCATTCATCCATGAGACTGAGCGTTATGTATATTCCAGTGAGGAAAGATGCCGTCTAGCTTCTAAGGAACTAATTTGCCAGGAGGGTGCAAGCTCTTACCTTTCTGACTGTGACAGTTGTTCAATTGTTTTTGAAAATTTGAATGTGGAGGGCCCTCTCCCCCGCCCCAGGTCCACACAGCCCCTGCACAGAGGTGCTCTCTGGTTGGCTCAGGCATAGGGAGAGCACATGGACAGCCTCTGACCAGCAGTGGTCTCTGAGTGGTGGAGGAAGCTGGACTTCCTGAAGCCTTCCTGTTGTGGGTTGTGGAGCTGGTTTGCTAACCGTGAGGATGGGAGGAAAGAGGAGATACCCAGCTTGAGTTCTAAGCAAAATTACCCACTTTCCATCAGACCAAGTGGCTATAGAAGCAAGAGTTGGTGGTTGGAGAGGCAGTGGATATCCCTGGGAATTAAGGGAAAGCTTCTGATCTTCCCAATGAACTATATCCCCTTCCCACTCAGCCCCCAGCCATAAACCTAATGCCCCCAGCTGTGTAACCAATGTTTAAATTAGTGGTGAGGCAGGAGCAGGTGGGATTACCAGGAGGTGGGGAACTGCAGGCAGTTTGAGTGCCTATGTCTGAGGGGTAGCTTTGGAAGATGGAGTGTGTTCACCCAAAAACTTGATGGTGACTAGTTAGTATGAGCTGGGGTGATGCCATGTGATAGGTGCCTTAGGATGCCATGTGATAGAGTCAACACTTAACCAAATGGAGGGGGGAATAGGGGTGGTTGTCCACATGAATACCCCCTGCTGCTCAGGCAGATTGCAGTTTCTGAGTGAGTACTTCACCTTTGGCAAAATGCAAATGACTCTTTAACTCCTTCCTTCCTGAGAGAAGGTATTGGGTCACCCTCAGTGGCATCAATCTGAAGTCTTCTCTTCCAGTCTCAAATCACCCTGGTGCTCACAAACTTGTCTCTTAGTCAAGGTTAAGTCAGGCCATATCCACTGGCAGCCATACATAAAGGCATCGAGGCGATCGTGTGTGGAGGTGGAAGAGGACTAGAAGGGTTTCCTAGAAGGTGGCCTCTAGTCATGGAACAGCAAAGATTTCTGGGTACTGTTGCCACCCAGCTTTTATCAGTCTGGTAACAGTAGAAAAGCGCATGCATGGCATCCACGGACATGAGGCACTATGAGGGTTCAAGCCCCAGCGCCCCATTTACCCAATGTCTAAGAGGATTACTTTATAAAGGCTCACCTGACTCATCTGGAAAATGAAGAGAACTGAGAAAACAGTGAAATCATCCTTATAAACAAAGCAGTAACATCCAAACCAGGAACACAGTAGGCACCTGCCGCTGGTTATCAGAGGTGTTCCTCCTTATTGCCTCCAAGAGTCCTCTCTTCCTCTACCCTATGTTTTCTCTTTGAGAGTGGGAGGTTCAGGACAGCATTGGACAGTGTAGAAGAAGCAAAGTATGGTAATACTAAGGAGAGCAACTGTAACATTTTAACTTGAAAAGTGCTGAAAATAGATTGTGCAAGCTTTGTAGATAAAAATGTAAAATGTATGCAAATGTATGTGACTCAGGCAAAAACACACATCCCTGGCCTCCTCAGTCAGTGCCCGGATGTGGCCATCAGAAAAATCCCTTCAATATACAGAGGGCCCAATGCTTTGGTGATGTGGTGGTAGTGGTGGTGGTAATAGGGAGGGGGCAGTGCTGCCCTCCCACCTCTATCCTTCTGGGTTCTGTGTCTTCAGAGTTCCTTGTGAAAGAAGAGAAACACTGGGCCATACTCTGCTCCTCCACTCTCACCACCCTCCCTCCTCCTGGAACCCATTTGCTCTTTCCCTTCGGGCTCTATTTTAGGAGCATCTCATCCGAGATGCACGAACACCCCCACCCCCTCCCCCGCTAAGCTCCAGGTGCCTGCTTGGGCCTCCCAGCCTGTGTGCAAGTCAGGGACTGTGGGAGGGTGACAGCTGAGGCAGGGAAGGGTTTCCAGAGACAGAGCAGAGCCTGAACCAGAGGGGCTGGGGTTGGGGGAAGCCCAACCAACTTGGGGGAGGTGGGGGGGGTGTCAGCGCACCAATGTTACCTTATGACTAAAAACCATCTGTGGATGCTTTCCACACTGCAGAATGTTTTCCCCTCACCTCCTGGGAGTTCACCTGACCTGCTGTGAGCTGATGGTCAAACAAGGCACAGGCTTCCTCTCAGCATCATGGATGGAGGGTCTGCATCTCCCTTTAAGAACTAGATCTGTGTTTATTGGAATGATGGAATGATTGGAATGATGAGGACCACTCTCCCCTTAAATGCTACCTGGATGCTGACAACCCTGCCCCCTACAAAGGCCAGGGTGTGCTTCACCTTCTAGGTCTGTGGATTGATCTGGGTTCCATGAAGAATTTGACCTTAATCTGTTTGTGGTTGCTGGGGGAGGGGTTTGGATGGATGTGCAGCTCTGTGATGAGAAAGGTCATTGTCACAGGTACGTCTAGTATAAATACCCCACTGCAAGTGTCAGTGGTGGGCCACTGATCAGATTCAGAGGAGAGGCCTGGACCAGCTACTGGACTCCCACCCCTCCAGTTCCTTCACCAGAGTTCTACAGGACCAGATCTGCAGCAGCTAGAACCGGCTCCCAGGGGTCAGGCAGAGTATCTTCTCCAGCCTCTTCAAAGAGCTCTTTGAGGGCCAGGGAGCTTAGGATTTTGTTTTGTTTCTAAAGATTCTCTTGTTTGCGGCATCTTGACCCCTGGCTCCCCAGGGGTGATTATTTTGCATGATATGCCTCCTAGACTGCGCTTAGGATCTCCAGTGAAGGAGATCTGTACCCCAGTTTGTGCACCCACCCCAAAGGGGCATATCTAAGATTTCTTCTTCCAGAACCTCAAGTGGACTTACAGCCCCGGACCACTCTCCAGTCGCCGCCCCCTGGAGTGGCGGATGTGGGGGGAAAGAGGACGTTGCCTAACTCTTAGGTCAAGGACATTTAAATGGAAGAGGTGCTGGGAGAGTCCAGGGCTGAAAAGGCTTGCTTCGGTGCTCCAGACTTTAACCCGGTCAGCGCCGCCCCGCAGGCTTGGCTAGGGGAGGGGCCTGCAAGCCGCACCGGCCCCTGAAACAGCGCTTGGAGATCCTGGGGTGGCAGGTGATGTCACCCCGGCGGGTCCGTAGGTCTCCCACAGTACCTAGTCAGCGGGTAGCCCGAATTCTGCTGAGCCCAGCTGGGGAGGAAGAGGAGCTTGGATGCGCCGCAGCCGGGAGACCCCTGGGGGACCACTTCTCCATTAAGGGCTGCAGCCCCCCTCGCTCCGGCGTCGGTGGGGACCCGGGCTGCTCCCCGGACCCCCACCCAGGCCTGGAGGAGTGCTGCGGCGGGGGAGAGGGCACAGGAGCCTCGCGCCGATTGGTCGCGGTCCCCGCCCCCTGCCCCCCGCCCCTGGGCGCAGCTCAGCCCCCGGGAAGTTGCTAGTTGGCGGGCGGGCTGCCGGGCCGCAGCTCCGGGATCCGCAGCAGGGTTCGCGGCGGTCGCAGTGGCCGGAAGGGCTCCCAGGGGTGCTCGCCTGCGCTCACCCGCCTTTCCCTGCCCTCGCGGCCGCTCGGGTTCGCTCCTCCCAGCTACCTGTTTCCCTGCCTCCCACCCGCCTCCACCCAGCGCTGGGCAACTTGGACCTCCGGGGCCGGCCGCCCATCCCGGCTCCCCGCCGGCCCGCCCGCCCGCCGCCCGCGCCCTCCCTCCTTTGTTGTGCGATGAGGGTCGGGTTTCCGATCTGACGGAGCCGCCGCCGCCGCCGCCGCCGCCGCCGCCGCCGCCGCCGCCGCCGCCGCCGCGCGGAGCCGCGGGCATGGAGCCGCTCAGCCACCGCGGCCTGCCGCGCCTCTCCTGGATCGACACTCTCTACAGCAGTACGTGTGCGCTCGGTCCCGGGAGCCGGGCGGGAGGGGGCCTGGCGTCCAGCGGGGCGCCCCGACGGCCCCAGGGCGCGAAATGCAGGGCTTGTCTGGGGAGCCCCGTGCGGGCTGGAAGCTGCGAGCACCCCCGGCCAGGTGCCCAGCGGGCTGGGAGGCGGGGGAGCGGCGAGGGGCTACCCGCAAACGCCGCAGGTGGGGTCCCCGGAGCGGACTTAAGGTGGTGCGGTGTGGGCGGCCAGTGGAGCTGCCAGCCCGGCCAGGAGAGCTGTGTCACCCTCTCCCACCTGTTGTGTAACCGAGCACTCCCCGGCCTTCAGGAAAGGGGGAGAGAGAGCCCTAGTGGGATGCTGCCGCAGCTCCCGACCGTCTGCTCCTTCTGTCCACGCTGAAGCAGAAAGGCCATTTTAGGAAAGTCCTTGGTGCCCGAGTTTGCCACCTCAGGGACATCCTGAGGCCGTTGTATATTGGGGTGGGGTTGGGGGTCTGGTGGGGAGACTGTAGATACAAATCGTCCTGGGGGCCATTTGCGTGAAGGAGTTGAAAACCTCCAGCTCAGCAGTCTTTCCTGCCAGTCTCATCACCACCCCCACCCTCACATCCCCCCAAAAAAGAAAAAACAAATCTTCTCAGCTTCTCCACCCCCTCGCTCCCAAATCCGCTGTGATCATGTGATTGCTCTTGCACTGCCTCTGGGAATGTGTAACTGATCACTGGTACATTCTGAGGGCTTGGGTGGAGCTGTGAACACTCCTCCCTCACCCCCCCCAATTTAGGCAACAGGACACCCCACTTCTCTCCCACCTTTCCTGGGGACACCTTCCTAGTCCTAGTAGGAAGAGGGTCTTGCTGATACTGAAGAAGAGAGTGGATTTCACACTATATGATCACTTTAGGGAGGTTCTTCCATCTCTTGCTGTGTCTCCTAGCCCAGAGTGCTAAAGCAAAGCAAGGGGCAGGGGCTGAGGGGAGGCAGAGGCTAGGGGCTGGGGGACATAGGTGGTAGAGGTTGGAAAAGGGAGACTTACTTTGCAAGGTGGGAGGAAGGGATGGGGAGGCAAGTTCTGATTCTGAACATTGGATGCCATGGGGCAAGGACATTTTTAAGGGTCAACCTAGTTTGAATTCCTTGATAACAATCATATGTGGGGGCGGGTGGACAAGGATGATGCCTGAACCCCAAGGTATTACCCTGGAGGCTTCTCAGTACTCAGCATTCTGTCTCTGACCTCTGTATCCCTTTGGGTCTCCACAATTCCCTGTACTCTCTTCTCTCCCCCCCAGGCCCCAGTAGCTGTCCTTGTGGTAGTTTTTTCTGCTTTGGTTTTTCAACATCAAAGGGGCAAAGCTGTATCCCCTGGGTGTCTGTCAAGCCCAGCCACTCCATCTGCTCATCCCAGGCAGAGAACAGCATCACTGGGTGAAGGTCAGAGCCCAGGCTATGTGGCGTGTATATGCACATGTGTCTCTGTAAATGGGAGCACACATCTGTTCAGAGCCCCGCTGAAGATCTACTCCTGACCCAAAAGAAGGATTAGTGACCTTTCCCTAGCTGTGCTCCTGCAAATAACAGTCATAACAATGCCTCATATTCACATGCCACTTATGTTCCTGAATATTTTTGGCTCTTTGCAAAAGCCACTGTGGGTTACCCTATTTCCCAAAGCATAGAATCCTATGGAAACCTACCTGTGGTTTTCTCTCCATTGTCCTGAAGAAAACTTCCCTACCTGATCATTTCTAAATGAAATGTTCCCCATCCTTGAACAGAGGAGCACAATTGCCTGAAGTCGCCTGGCAAAATTTCTGACCAGAGGAAGGCAGGACTAGAAAAGGGAATTTAGTCCTAGGGCCTCTTTGTGGGTGTTTGTTAGCTAATCTTGACTCAGACCGGCTGGCATCTGAGCAGTCAGTCCTGCTGCCCTGGTCCTGGGTTCCTGGGGCAGCCTGGACAGAGCAGTGGGATGGGGGGCACTGACTTGGCAGTAATATGAAGCGTCCCTGCCTCCCTCTTCAGAACAGCTTATTTGAGAGAATGAGGCTTCCTGGGGAGGTGCTGTGCAGTCATGTTTGGGCTGTTAGCCATGAAGTTTCCTCTTGACAAGAGCCTAAATTAAAACAAATACCCAGGCTGTCATTTGCCTGGCAGCATGGTTTTGTGGCTCCCAGAGGAAGTTCCTCTGCCTCCTCAAGAAGCTGTTTTTGCTCACAGTCCTGGGGTGGCAAGTCCCCACAAAGCCTCATCCACCAGGAATTGTAGAGGGAATATACCCAGAGCACACAGGGTAGCCAGTGCGTTTCTTAGAGATGCATATGACACAGGGAGAGAGGCTCCTACTAAGCAGCTCCTGTAACAATAATAGCATCTCCTGAAAATGCTGAACATTTCCCATCCATTCTCTCCAAATTTCAGAACTCTGCAAGCTAGACAGTCTTACCCAAGATAGACTCCATAAGCTTAAATCATTTCCCAAAGTCACATATACTGAAGAGTAACAAGCTGGAATTCCAATCATATCCTGGAACAGTAAAGAAGACTTTAAAGTATCTCCTGGATAGATCTGGCCCTATTCAAGGTCTTGGAATGTCACGTAAGAGGGGCTGTTTATTTGGTCCTCTGTCACAGAGTTGGCCCCCAAATATCCCATCAGGGTAAGTGACCTGAGTGACTCTGTCTCCAACCTGTCTATAAGTTTCTTGCAGTACCCATGGGCTGGATGATCCTGGAGCCAAAGTTGGGGGGAGGGGGGAGTTGGGGCTCTGTCTGGCTCAGTGAGGCAGGTGACCCTCTGCTCCTAAAGAGTCAGGCTGCCAACCAGCCCCTCTCTACACATACTTCTAGCCATTGGGATTGTCACCTCATCCTTTCTGCTCATGACATGTGTATCAGGTGGAGTGTACCCTCTTCCATCGCAAATTGACAGTCATTTAACAAGGGCCGGGCAGCAAGACCACCTCTCTCCCCAGTGGTAGAAATCCTGGTTAATTGTGCTTTTTCTGACTCCAGGAGAGGTGGGTTGGCTTCCAGCTGCCTGGATGACCTGGCACTGACTAGATCCGGGTCCTAGCCCCTCATATACTAAAGTGGCGAGTGAAGGTTCCAAGCAAGTCCCTATCTCTGTATCACTCATTTCCCTTCACAGTCACACTAATGTCAGTTTGACCCCTCCTTGCCTAGATTCTTCCCTGGAGCTGGTGTGATTCTCTCTGTAGAGCTGTTCTTCATTTTATTCTCTCTATCCACCTTTCTCTCAACACCCTTTCCACTAAACACTTATCACATTCACTTGGTTTTCTTCTATACCCTACCATAGGATTAGGTTGGGTTAAATTAAGTGTTGTAGAATAACCCCCAAATGGGGAGACATTCTGAAATTTTCTGTGTCACTGTGAGTAAAGACTTGTCCCTCAAAGATACAAATCATGCCCCCAAAATATCAGCAGGCAGAAAAGTTGGTATGTCTTCAAATGGAAAGTCTTTAAGTATACATTAAGGACTTATGTAAAAGGCAGCTGTGAAGGCTACATTTAAGATCTCTTCATATGCAACTTCAGTGTCTTTTTTTGTTCTAAGCAATTCAACTTGGCCTCAAACGTCCTACCTCGCCGAGCCCAGCAAAAACCTACAGTTACTTGAACCTCATAGAAAGCGGAACATAATCATTTTCATTTGAAGAATCTGCTTTGTGGTGTCCAATCCATTTCTCCTATCCAAGAAAATTTTCCAAGGTTTATTTCAGCCTCTTCATACCCCTTATAGACTCAGTGTCCTCTCCAAGGATCAGGAAAACACCAGGGGCTGTGGTGACAGAAATCCATCTCCAGGCCATCATAAATTTGCCTATTTCCCACCATCTTATTCTATATTAGCCACATCAAGGACCACACCACTGGCTGAGAGATGTGTGGGTTTGATTTGAGCAGCTCTCCCACGCAGACTGCCTCCAGTCATCCCTGATCTGCCAGTGAACACCTGCAGAGGATGGCTTCTTGGCCTCCGATAGCCCCATCCATCTAACCCTTCTGCTTAGCACCAGTCCAGAATTGTCATGATGGCTGGAGTCTCAGACTGGGGGCTGCCAATAGAATTAAGTCTTCTACTCAAATAAATGTAAATTATTATTATTGTAGTGATTGTAGTTCTTTGGGAAAAAGGAAGAAATTACATGAACTTTTGTGGAGAATTTGCTGGAAGATATTGTTAGTCTGGGGGAAGATGGGGGGATGTGAGAAAAAAGCATTTGCCTCATTCTTGCAAGGGAGGCTGGGACACATGGTTGTTCTCTGAGATATAGTCTATTTCCTGGGGCAATTCTGGTACCTTCCTTGTGCACACTCCTCTGTAAAGTGAGGCTATGATGTCTCTTGTGGGTGTCTTGTGGATTAATTAATGTTTATAAAATGCTTTGAAGATGGGGAGTGCTATTGAACTGCTCAGCTGTCCAGCTCATCACTGAGGAACAGGGATCCATGGAAGGCTTGCAGAAGAGTCTGGAGTGGACTAGGAATGTGGGGAAGGGACTGGCAGGGACAAAGTATTTGGCCTCATGCATAATAAACCTGTGGTAATTTGTGATCACTTAACTTAGTTTGAGAAGGGAAAGAAAACTTCTGTGTTCTTGACTCCTTTAACTCCTTACTCTACCAGAAATCTCGGAAAACCATTAGCTGGCCCATTCACAAGTTTCCAGCTGTGTAGACTGATAATTGTAGTAGCTTTTAGTGGAGTGGGAGACCCCTCAAGACCCCCCAAGGGAGTCCCATGCTCTGCCAGAGCTTGGATTGTGTGTAGACTTCACTGCTAGTGCTGGTTCTGCAGCTGTTTGGCTCAGCTTGAGCCCTTTGGGGGCAAACCAGGAACACACAGCTTCAAGTTCATTCCATATCAGCTCCATTACTTGTCTGTGCCGGCCCCTGGCTATGGCAAACTGAGATGATCTATGGGGTTCAGAGCATCTACCACATTCCATCCTCAGAGTCTTGGCAATTTGCAATAAATTCCAGTAGGAGAGGACTACAGGCTTACAGTGCAATGGGCAGACTACAGGCCTGCATCCCCTATAGTGTTGGGAACGGATGCTCAATCCGCACCCCCTGTAGTGTTGGGGAAGGATGCCCAAGGCATTTGGCAAAGAGGCCTTTGAGTGCAGCCAGTTCTCCATCCCTAGAATCAGATCTCGTGTGGGTCTCTTACTCAGTTTTCTGCCCCTGTACTTTACTCCTGTCTCTTCCTGCCTTTCCTCCCCACCCCACACCAGAATGAAAGCTTTACTGGCTATACTGAAATTCACAAGGTCAGTTTAGTCCCCAGGAGATGGGACCAGATGGAGTGGACTCAGTGGGGACCTAACTTCAGGTGCTATTCCCCTTTTCTGTTCATCCTTGCCACTGCTGTTTCCATGTCTTTCTCAACTACAGGTAGATATGACAGGTGTGCGTAAGCCTTTGCCTCAGATGAGTGAGGCTTGGGAGGCCTCAGGTGGACCAGTCTGGTAGAACTCAGTATTCTTGTCACTACCTAGGATGTAGGTAGAGCTGGTGGTGCCTAGAAAAGCCCCCTATTGACTAGGGATCTGTGGGTTTATTCTGTGCTATTGGGGAAGGCCATGACCATAATTACCTTCAGGGGATTGGAGGGCTGATCCTATTAGTGTGCTGAGCTAACTCCTTCCTCCTGGGCACTGCCTCCTGATCAGAGTATGAATTTAATGGATCAAGATTACAGAGTCCAAAGATGTTGTGTAATTAAGCCCAGTTATTCTCTAGCTGGGGAACATATACTCTTAGCAGAACTGATTTCCTCACTTGTGGTGACCCTGTTCAGCTGCAAGGTGTCCTGGACCAAATTGCCTACAGGCTCATTTTTAAGTAGATTTCTCCCGTAAAAGTAGAGTTTCATGAGAAAGAGCCCTTTCTTAGAGGTTTGGGGTCAGGGTGGCTGTGCTTTATATGTGATAGCACTCCCTGGATCATGTAGTGGGAATCTCTTGGGGAAGTGTTATCTGCATCCTGCAAAAGTATGCAGAAACCTCACCTTTGGGTCTCTCACAACCACTGACCTCAGTGAAAAGAAAGCTGACAGATCCTGTTGGGTTCATAGAAATTAGATTTTTGATTTTGGTCTGGGAAGAATGGGAGAAAACGTAACATTTAACCACACTTTTTGCCAGGTGCTGTGCCAGTATGTCCCTTACATTATCTGAACAACCCCGTAAGTTCTTATCATCCCCACTTATAAGTGAGGAAACTGAGGTTCTGAGAGGTTCAGTTATTGTGAGCTGGAATCAGATCTCAGATCTCCCCAGCTCTGTATATTGCTCATTCAGTGTCCAACAGCAACTGAGTCAATACCAGTGGGTACCCACTATATGTCAACACTGCCCTGGATATTTCTCATGCGTGATCACAAATCCTTACTAGCCCCTATGTTTTGAGGCAGAACTGATTGCTTCTGTTTCATGGGGAAGAAACTGGGGCTCAGGAAAGTTAAGTAGTTCATTTGAAGTCCTGGAGTTAGAGTCAAAGCCAGGGATTGAGTACAAGGCTGGCTCTCCTCTAAACCGCTTTCTCCCACACTCCTTTGCATTTCACAGTGGTGCCAGTGAAGGCCCTTTAGCAGCTGGTATTTCACACAGGTTGATTGATCTGCTTCATCTCTTTAGCTAGAGTGACAGCTGTGAAGAATGCTTGTCCCCTCTGTGGTACCCCAGTGCTTACCCAGCCTTTGGGTGCCCTGCAATAACAGAGGTGCCCTTCCTAAGGAAGAACCCAGGGAGAGCTCCTCACAGGCATTTGGACCTCCTTTCCCAACATAACCTTGCCCCTGGCAAAAGGCTCTGATTGTTAACCAGAAACAAAGAAGAGGGAGGGAAATAGACTTTGGGGGTAAGGATAGGGTACAGCTAATGCCCAGATTCTAGAGCAGAGCAGAACTAGGGGTGAGGAATTGGGGACAGAAGGAAGAGAGGATTTGGCAGAGTTCATGCCTACTGGCCCTGCTCTCAGGCTTTTCAAAATTCACCTCCACAATTTCCAAAGGAAAATAAAGAGAGCCCTCGGCCATAAATCAGGCCACTGAACACCAAGGTCCTTTGCTGAGGCCCAGGGCCAGTTGGGCTGCAGATCCAGCCTCTGAGCTTGAACTCACCCATGCACAGCATGCTAATGACGGGTGTGACTTGGGGGGAGGCCCTCTCCCCCTACTCAGTACCCACAAAGATCCTGAATCCAGAGTCCCCTGCTGAGAGGTCAGCCCTCTGGGGGAACCCTGTGCCTGGAGGGCGTTCACCTTGGTAGACCTTTCTGTGCTTGGGCCAGAAAAGTCAGAATGAGATTGGAGGGCATATGGCCCAAAGAGTTTGTGTGTGGTGAGTGTTTTGGATATTTGAAGGCCTGAAAGCCTGCCCAGAGCTAAGAACCAGAGTGGGAAATTAAAAGTGGAGGCTGGGGGGGGGGGG
>PVHY01020201.1:0-25980 GCA_004024945.1 Uropsilus gracilis | reverse complement strand
TTGAGATTACAAAGTTGTGAAATTTATATATAAATAAAAAAATTAATTATTAAAAAAAAGTCAACAAAAATATCAAATGAACTAACTAAAAGTATACTTGATTTCTAAAAAAAAAAAAAACCCAAAACATTAGGAAAGGAGTAATAGAGGAATTAACAAACTATGGGACATTGTTATGGGCTGAATAAGGATCCCTCCCTAGCCCCGTGTCCCCAAACCCTAGTCCCCAGTCTCCAGCCCCTAGTCACATCAGAACTTGACTGTATTGGGAGACAGGGTTTTTAAAGATATAAGTCATTTAAAAGGATGTCATCAAGGTGTTCAGACAGGCATAGAGTAAAGGTCATGTGAAGAAACCGAGAAGAGATGGATATCGAAAAGCTAGAGAGATGCTGGAAACAGATCCTTTTCACATTCCCTCCAGAAATAATCAATTTTGCTAATACCTTCATTTTAGACTTTCAACCTCAGGAAATACGAGAAAATGCCATTTTGTTATTACCCAACTGGTACTATTTTGTTATGACAACTAAAAATTAATACAGGTATACAGAAAATAAATACCAAGAAATTAGTCTAAGAAATTCAACAACTTCAGGGTACAGGAGACGAAAAAAAAATTCAACCTCATAAACACTTACTTTAGATGTAAATGGATTCACAATATATGTAAATGCACACATAATTGACTGGATAGAAAAAGATACAACTATGTGCTGTTTCCAAAAAATACACATTAGGACATGTATAAGTTGAAAGAAAAGAAATTGAAAAAGATATACTGTGCCTATACTACATTCTATTGAAGAAAATAGACTTCAGAAAAGGAATATTACTAAAGGAAAAATCAGGGCATATTATAATGATTAAAAGGGTAATTGACAATCATAGCTCATGATTTGTGTGCAACATTCAAGGATCAATGATATATTATTCTGATAATAAATGATTGGAAAACAAAATTAAGTTTATAACAGCAACCAAATTATTAAACACCTTAGAATAAACCTAATGGAAGATATGTATGATCTCTACACTGAAAATTACAAAACAGTCTCAGAGAAATTAAATAAAGTATAAGTACATGGAAAGGTATACAATTTTCATCAATTAGAAGCCTATGTATTGCTAAGGTGTTTATTCTCTCTGAATTGAGGTGCAGATTTAATGTAGTCTAGTATAAGACTCGGGTTTTGTGAGAAAATGGCAAACTAATTTTAAAATTTGTATGGAAATCCAAAGATTCTAGAGTAAGAATAATAATCCTAAAAAAGAACAAAGTTTATAAAGAGAGATAAAAGCAGAGAGTCATAGAATTTGAATTCTATCATTTCAAAATAAAACTACAGCAATCAAATGATTGTAGATTAACCACTTGATCAGTGGTTAATTCTGGAAGATTCTGGGTTAGGGCCATGCAGACACAGATAACTGAATTTCAAGACACAGACAATGAAGAAAGGCAAACTATTTAACTTAACAAATATGCTAGAATAACTGGGTATTTGTATTGAATAAGAGAAATCTCAGTCTCTATTTCAAGTAACACACAAAAATTCATCTGAGTTGAATCATACATCTAAATAGGAAAGTTTAAAAACATACATAGTCTAGATGATTTTAGAAAACATATCTTCAGGGTTTGGAATTTGCAAAAGATTTCTTAGCACACAAAAGATATAATAGAAAATGACTGAGAAGGTAAATTTGACATTTCCAAACTAAAATTTTTCTGCTCGACAGAAACCTTATTTAATGAATAAATAGGCAAGCCACAGACTAGGAGAAAATATTTCCAACACATATATTTGACAAATGACTCACATCCGGAATAATAAAGGAGTCAAATTAAAATAATAGATAAAAGACTACAACTGATACATTAAACAAGAAGATGAATATATCTAAGGTTCTCAACACCACTGATCATCACATAAAGTAAATTAAAGCCACTAAAAGGGATCATTTCACACAATATTGTATGTATTTTATTTGAATGGCAAAAATAAAAAGACCACACTGGTAAAAAATGAACAGCTTCATCTTTATATGGTGCTAGTCTAGCTTAACATGATACAATTTTGCACAAGCAGTTTCATATTAAACTTTCACCTAGCCAATGACCCAGGAATTTGACTTCTAGGTATGCACTCAAGAGAAATAAAAACAGTGATCCACAAAAAGATTATTTCAAGGATGATCAAAACAACAGCATTGCTAACAGACAAATTTGAGTGGAAAAGCAAGTATGTCTAGTGACAAAAATCAGAAAGTCACTGCCTCAGTGTGGAGGATGGTTAAAAATGGACTGGAAGTTAACATGAGGGGATTTTTCAGAGTGACAGAAATATCACACATCTTTTTCAAACTGGTAGTTAGACTTGTCAAAGCTTACACTGTGCGTGTAAGATTTGTTCATTTCATTGTATATAAATTAACCTCAGTTTTAAAGAAACTGCTACTCTACAACAACATGGCACCTTGAGATGTACAATTTAATTATTTTATACTTCTAAATTAAAGTAGTGATAAACCCTAAGGAAATGTGATAGGAGTAAGACGTAGTCGTTGACATCAACGAGTTAAAGTCCAGCAGAATAGAAAGTAGTACATACATGAACACTGGATCTCATGTTCAGTGAGGTATATATCTTAATGAGGGGGAACAGAAGCCTCAGTGTGATTGACAGAGGGAGAGGTAAGCGTAAAACTAGATAGCCATGAGAATAAGTGAGGTGGCTGATGCAGAATCACTGCAGACATATGACAGGATGGAGAAGGGAAGGGACAGAACGTATGCAGGAGGAACTTTTATTTGCCATTGTTGACAACTCTCATGGGAAATATATTCAAGAAATTAAAACCAGCAGATGCCCAAGGAGGGGAACACAGAGCATTGGGTGTTTAGGAGATAGTTTCATTGCATCCTCCCCCATCGTTTATTTTTTATTGTATGACCATATACAATTTGAAAAATCAAAGAAAGCTATTGGGTCAGCTAACAACAATAAAAGACAGAGAAAAGCTATCTGGCCTGGGGGATGAAAATGTAAGAACTGATGTTCATTCAGGCTTTTATGAAAGAATGAGCTTTTGAACTGGATAAGGAAGGGGAAGAAATAAGACAGAGGAAAACAGGTATTCAAGGAGCAATTTTTGCACCTTGAATACCAGTGGACTCTTCAGTGTATAGTTCCAGAGCTAAGACAAATGCACATTGCATTCCTTGGAAAAGGCACAGTTTGCATTTTGAATGTCCTGATGGAAATGTTTGCTATAGGTAATGTTTTGTTACCTTCCCAGCATCATAGATGAAAAGAGAAAAATCAATCCACCCAGCAGCTCTAAACTGCCTCTCAGGATGCAGTCGGCCTCTCCAGGCTTCTTCACCCTGCTGTGCCTACTCTGCCTCTGCTCCTGCAGGGGCGTGGGTGGGCAGCAGCTCTGGTCTGCCTCTGATTCACCAACTGCCCCTGGGAGTGCAGAGAAGGACCTGCACATGATACTGCAGATTCACCTCTCTCTGTTTCGTTCTCTTTCAACCAGCCCACTTCCTCAAATCGTTTCTAAACCATCTCAGGAAATACAGCCAACTTCTGACATGAGTAGAGTAAGGCACCGCCTCTGATTTCCAGACAGATTTGCTTCCCAACACCTGGATTATTTTGGTCTTCTGGGCAGTTTTACGGGAGGGGAGAGAGGCGTTTTGATTCCTAGGTTGAAGTCACCACTTTTCTAGATGCCAGCGCATCTGGGTATTGGACACAATCAAGGACCTGTCTAAAGCAGTGTCCGGTTATTGGACACTACAGTTTCACACTTTAGGGAACTGCCCTTCCTGTGCTGTGTTGGAATGAAAAGAAAGAGTGTGTGAGCTAAGTAGACAAGGTTCAAGTCCCAGACCTACTTCATTCTCATGGAGGTAATAACTCTTTCTGAGCTTGTCTTCCTCACCATCAGATGCAGAAGTTATCGGCTTCCATCTCCTGGAAGAACAGGGAGGGTGAAGCATGTAAAACTTAGCACCGAGCCCGCCACTCAGTAACTGCTCAGAACCTATGTAAAGTAATGATCCCAATCTGCCCTCCTGCTGGATCTAGGGATTAAGCTCAAATGCTTCCACACAGGGTTGTATTTCTCACACCTGAAATTTTTCAAGTATACATTTTTAAAAACTAGTTCCCAGTAAAACGGAATTGAACCGAATTGTAAAAGTGGTTTTCAAGACTTGGCGGCTGCAGCCTCGGTGTGGAAGCAGGGCCCTTTGGAGAGTGGAGCCGTTGGGGTCTGCCTCTCACTTTCCTCATCTGGAAAGTAAAATTCCACTTTGCTCAAATTTCACAGGGATGCATTTGGCCACACTCGTGTACAGATGGAGCTACAATCCCCCGGTTATGGTGTTGTGGGTTTTTCTTAATAAGTTAGGGGATTTGTGCCTTCCCAAGCTTGCCTTGTAGAGAAGGAACAGAGGATTAAAAGGAAGACATGGTGAGGATTTAAGCAGATTTATTGCAAATCATTATTGAAGTGCATGAGCTACAGGTCCAAGATTAAGGCAAGTCTCTCAAGAACATTCTCTTCAGTAGTAATAGATGGGCAAAGCCTTTTTCTTTTTAATCATTCTCTAATGAGAAACGGTTTGATTCTGGGAAAGTTCTCTGCCGAGTAAATTGGACAGATGTGGGGATACACTAGAAATACCAGGCAGGGCAGAACTGAAGCAGGTCTAAGAGCACCCCAGTCAGCATCAGAACAAGATGCTCTTCACAGACAGCCAGTAAACTGAAGCACTTGCCATGCGATCAGCATGGGACAGATGCCCTCGCCTCAAATCCTGCCTCTAATCCCTGCCTAATGCCACTCCTCTGAACTCTGCTCAAAGCCCTGGAGTGACTTCCCACTGCTCTCAGGGGTCAGCCGCAAGTCAGGGCATCCCTGCAAGCATCTGCATGGACCAGGTCTGGTTCACTTCCCTTCTGATGTGCCTACACTTGCCTCGTCCTAGCCACACTGTGTTCACATGTGACCTGCTCCCACTGCCACGGTGCCTTTGCAAAAGGTTGGTTCCTCTTCGTGCTTTAGATCATCACTTATATGGTTACAGTACCACTGGCGCTCTTCCTCCTAAGTCTTAAAATTGCAATTGAAAATCAATTGTGTGATTAACTTATTGATATGATGTGTCCAAATTACCCATTAAAATAGAAATGTCAGGAGGAGATATACTGTGCCTACTATATCGACCATCCCATTCCACACGCTTACACAAGGCCAGTGTTCAATAAGGATTCATTATCCAAGTGAATGAATGGATCCTGGTCCCTTATCAACACCATCATCTGGGGCTATAAAGCTCTAAGTACAGCAAATCTTTGAATTGAAATGTATGAATCACTGAGCCCCACAAGAGCACACAAACATGGATGCACATAAAACCTATATTATGCTGCCGGTGTGTGTATGTATTGATGTATATTCTCATCATTTCCCCTCTTCTCTCTCTGTGTTGCTTTTGTGCTGGGTAGCCCTATACTTCTCTGATTTCTTCCTTCATGTGTCTATAAATGGTCATTTTTGGCTTTCTGCATCCTCTCCCATAGACCAGGACCTCTCGGGACTTGGCAGTCTCATTAGCACTCATCATTCATGGCTCTTACACTCCTGATTTGATGGCTCAATTACTCCCAAGCCTGCTTACTTCCCTGCCAAGATTTTAGGATATGTTATTCCTAGGGAAAAAAAAAATAATGGATGTCTCTTTCTCTCTCCTTCCCTCTTTCTTTTCCTCTTTCTACCCTTTCCACTTCCCCTCCCTGCCTCTTTCCTCTCTCCCTTTCTATCTTAGTTCATAGAGGGGTATTATTCTTGGTTTTAGGGCCATAACTTAAGGACAAAGATGTTTTATTTTCTTTAGCCCTGGATGAGCTGTAGGAGCTCCATATTTTCCACAGAATAGGCCTGGATTACTTTAGTAATATCTTTAAATTTTTTATGGGCTAGCTGACTCTTTAAGAGAATGAAAATTGTATGACTAGGACTTTGGAAATGAAAGCTGAAAGGAAAATAATAGAAAAATTCATGCAATGTCATTGTGTCCAGGAAACCATTACAATAGGGATTCATTTATGCACTCATCAATTTAATGAGTATTTACTGAGTGTCTCATAAGAGTCAGGCACTAGGCCGGACATGGTGGCACATGCCTGTAAGTGGCAGCCTAGGAAACCAAGGCAGGGGCCAGGGATAGCAGTTCAAGTCCTGGCGGGGGCACGTAGCGAGACCTAGGTCCAAAAAATATAGCTAGGTGTGGTGGCATGCCCCTATAATCCCAGCTACCTGGGAAGCTGAGGCTGGGGATTGCTTAATCTGTGGTACATGCACCCGGGCAACGTGAACCTGTGGTTCTACAGGCAAAAATAGCAAGACCTAATTAAAAAAAAAAAAAAAAGAGCCAAGCACTGTACTGATGCTGAACTGGTAACACAATGGATCATGTACAATGGTGTTCAAGGCAGATGGGAGCATTGTCTTCACAAGGTGCACATTCACGTTCCAAAATATAGACAGGAAACCACAGACATACATTTTTGGTAAGTGTAATGAAGCATATAATAGTATGAGCAAGTTATAATCACTGCAAATTTATTTTCTCTTCCATAAAAAAAGGGCTTGCCCTTCTGTTTTGGTTCTACTATTTGTACTGTTCAATTATTTCAGTCTTTTACACTGTAAGAGTAAGGATCCCCTAGTGAGTCATGAAATTAAGTTTTCACTAACATTTTTAATGACTAACAGAATTGAATAGAGATTAGTTGACATGTGTATATTATAGATGCCAGGTATATACTTTCATCGTATTACAGTAAGATTTTTTTCAGATTTAAATGTATGGACATACTAGCTCTGATGTGGAATTAATCTCACAGCAGGTCATCATCAAAAGCAAGTGAAAGCATGGCTCCTTGAACCAGAACTTCAGCATTATTCCAGTTGGCATGATACTTTTAGGGGCTGACAAGACAGACAGCTGGTTCCTTTGGGTGAAAAAAAATAGGAAAATTTAAATTCAGCCCCATTTCAAAGAACCATTAATTTCTCCATATAGATGAGAAAATACTATTTGAATGTAAGTTCAAGAAGAAGTGAAGTTATCATTCAGCACAAGCAATTTTAAAAGTGATGTTATGAGGTACATTGGTAACTTAGTTAATTACAAACAGGATTACTAAATTACTCAATTCAGTCAAAAAGTTGTTTCATTATTAAAGAACAAAACAGGAGGCATTACACTCTCTGATACTCACAAAAAAAAAAAAAAACAACAGACACCTTACACCACTCACAAAAGTTAATCTGAAATGAATTAAAGACTTAAATGAAAAAGATGAAACTCCCAGAACTGGAAAAAAGTCCCTGACATGGATCTTGGCAATGATTTTTTTGTATACCTATAGCACAAGCAACAGGATAAGGAGAGTGAGATAAAAAAGCTCAGCACACCATGAGAAACAATCAACAAAGAGGAAAGACAACTCACACAATGGGAAAATTTGCAAACCATTTATCAGATAGTGCATTAATACTCAAAATATATAAAGAATGAATTTTATTCATTAGCAAAAAAATCAATTTAAAAATGCCTAAAAGACTTGGGTGACTTTTTTATTAATTATTTTTCCTTACATAGTTGTAGTCCCCATAATTCATTTTCAAAAGATTATATGAGTAATCAACAGGCAGATGAAAAATTCAAAACATCAGTCATTTAGGGAAATGCAACTCAAGTTCACAATGAAATACGACTCCATATTTGTTAGAATGGCCATCATCAAAAAGATGATAAATTCTGACAAGGTGCAGAGAACAGAAAACCCTTGTGTAATGTGGGAGAACTGAAAACCAGCACAAACATTATGGAAAACAGCACAGAGGATTCCCCCAATTTTCAAAAGTTATCAACCACATGATTCAGCAATTCCACTTGAGAATTTATACCAAGACGATAAAAATATTAACTCAAAAAGAACTCCCCATCTTGTAGTTCATTGTAATATTATGTATAACAGCTAAGACATGAAAAAAGCTTTGTAGCCAGAGACAGATGAGAGGATTAAGAAAATGGGGTACATATACATTGTGTACCCCAGTGATAAGAAATGGGGTACATATACATTGTGTACTCAGTGATAAGATAACATTTTGCCATTGATAACATGGATGAACTGGAGAGGATTATTTATAAGTGAAATATGTTAGAGGGAGAAAGACAGATACCAGAGATTTCAACCTTTGGGTTACAGAGAAACAAAACCAAGGAACTGACAAAACTTAGCAAAGAAAATCTAGAAATGCAGCTACATAACTGTGGCTAATAGAGGGGGTGTGAAAGACAGAGGAAGGGAATCAAAAGTCTATGGTAAAAGGGTGTGGGAGCTCTGGGATGTGGAGATGTATATTCAAAGAAATAAATCATATCTAGTGTCATAATCTAATGTCAGCTCAATAGCAAAACAGAAAGAATCATATCCAGTGTCGTAATTCAATGTCAGCTCAACAGTAAAACAGGAAGAGAACAATCTAAGCTTCCATCAATAAATAAAGCTGTGAGCTATATGCATATATACATACCTATGTATGTGTACTCACACATATATACATACAAATATTATTCAGTGAAAAAAAGAGGAAACCCGTCCATTGTGATAACATGGATGGGCCTGGAGGGCCTTATGCTAAGTGAAGTGAGTCAAAGAAAGATAAACACCTTAGATCTCACTTGTATGTGGAATCTATTTTAGAAAAGAAAATCAATTGGACAAAATGGGATTAGATTTACAGTTACCAGGGGTGAGATGTGGAGGGAAAGGAATTGAAGAAAAGTTGTTAAGAGATATAAATTTTCAGTTATAAATAATAAATAAGTCCTAGTGATGCAAAGTACAACATGGTGACTATAGTTAATAGTGCTGTGTGATATATTTGAAAGTTGTTAACAAAGCCTAGGAATTTGCATCTAACAGAATTTTTTGGTTCTTGCTGCATACATGAAATATATGGTTGTTAACTAAACTTGTGATGGTCATTTTACAATATAGGTAATTCAAACTATTGTGTACGTCTTAAAACTTCTATAGAAATATATGCAATTATATGCTGTTAAAACCAGGAAAATTATTTAACAATTTTCATTGAGTACCTATCATGTTCCTGGAACTGTCTTGAATAAATCGTGATTGACACTCTTATCAGGTTTATCTTCCCTTTCCTCACTCCCACCATGGCCCTCTGGCAGCATCAACTCTAAGACTCTGGCATGTGTTTGAAGCATTAACGCTTATTATATTTTTCCAGAGCATATTTTAGTTTACTGCATGGTATTCAGTCTTCTCCCTTACATTCAGACCTTATATATCTTTCTTTTTAAACCACTTTGGTGCCACCACATTGCTACATGGGAAATCTTTATGTATAAAATTCTACAGTATTAATAATCATTCCTTACGCTTGATATCTAAAAAGTGACAAAGAACTTTAAAGTTTTTAACGATCTTAAAATATATTGCCTAATTCCTTTCCAGGAAAACAGTAGCAGTACATCATATTTCTATGAATAGGGTATGGCTACATAACCTATAACTGGTTTTGAGTGCATATGTATGTGGGCACATACACATACACACACACACACAAATTGAGAGTCTAAATGAAACAGGCACACAAAGTCATGTTCTGTTGCAATCTTTATGGAATGCTTAGATATATTTTTAATTGGGAGCTAAAAATGTAAGTATAGTAAATCTTTCAAATTTCATCTTCTTTCTCTTTCCCCTCTGAGCCACATCTAGGTGAGCTGATGAGAAACCTGGATGCTGCCTCCCCCCCATTTAAAATTTTTGCGTGTGGTAATAGACAGGACAGACCCCATCTAGATTTGTTTCTGCTATCAAGACTGGTGACATTGCACACACACACCAGGAAGATATAAGAAAGTGGCCTACTTACTGAGGCTGGCACTGGGAGAGCCCAGTTAGCTTTCCAAGCAGCCCTACATCACTTGTGAGAGCAGAAAGGGAAGACTGGTTGGGGTTTCTATTGTGATGAATAGGTGAAGCTGAAGCCTAGGTTTCTGGTGCAGACAGGGATGGTGTGGTTTGGACCTTCTATAGGTGCCAAGGGAAAAGGACATAGGATTTTTTATCAGCTTGCTCAGAGGGGGTATAGAGGGAGGGAATAGTGGGACAGAGGGGGAATAGAGGGAGGATTAGACAAAGTTGTAAAAAAGTCAATTATATATATATACATATATACACACATAGACATATATACACATATGTATATCTGTGTACACACATAGATATACATATATACATACATGTATATATACATATACGTATACATATGTATGTATACATGCATACCCATATTATGGAGTCAATTCACTACATTTATTTATATACATATATAATATGGAATCAATTTATTGTGTTCATTTGTTGGAATATTTAATAAAAAGTTACCTGATCTCTCCTACAATTTGATTACTTGCAGTAAATTCATAAAGAAAAGGTAGGAAAGTGATCGATCCTTTTATTTAGTGGTTTTCAAGATAATCAATTGGTTTCCTGTCATCCTTGAAGATGATTAATTTTGCATTGTTATTGATCCATAGTTCTAAATGTCTATGCTAGGTCTCAACTTAGGATTTTTATCATCATGGAGACAATCTGCCCCACCTTGAGCTGGTGGGAGCCTCCTGAAGTCGGTGTTGCAGGCCTTCCATTATGACCCAAGGCAGACTTGAGAGTTTGCTCCTGTCCTCTTGGAGCAAGAAAAGCCAGCTCATGCCCATCTCCCCTTTCCTGCCTGAGTCTAAGAACCAGCTACTTCCTTTTTTTTTTTAAAAGAGCTTAGACTTCTTTCAGTGATAATCTTAAGATCACAGTGGGATAGTAGCCCATTTCTAGTGGGCTGATAATTTTCTCTAGTTTTTTTCATTAGAAAAAACAGAGCTAGAATACACACACACACACACACACACGGTGACTTTGTAAGCCCACTGGACTTTTATTTTTTCTATCACACATGAATCTCCTTTCTTCCAAACTGAGAATTTTGGTTCTCGCATCAAGCAAGAATGACAGGAAATGAACATTTCACAATTATTCATTTGTTTTATCACAAACTGTATGTATACACAACAATACTAGAATAAAGAAGCGGAAGCTACTTCATGGCAATATGATTACTGGAAACATTAAGATTGTTTTGTGAGTATTGCATGCAATCTCCCCGTATCGGCTGGAGAGCTTCTGTCCTCACGGTCACAGCATAAAGAAGTCACAGACCAGACCCTCTAGGTTAGCACTGCCTCAACGTGCTAGAACCTGTAGCTCGACAGGTACCTACATATTTAATGGCCACTGCTGGGCCTTACATGTACTCCTCTCGACTCATTTTGTGAAAATAAATTAATAGGAAAACCACAGTTGTTTCTGTGGTGTTTAGTGCTTGCCTGAGTTATGTTCTCTCATGCCTGAGTTTCCCTAGTTCTGACTCACATCATTCTTTAGCGTTCTAGACCCTTTTCTTAATCTCTTTCCCTTTGGTCTGAAATAATGAGCATTTTATTTGACTCTGAGTCACTTCTTTCCAGCACGTGCTCACTGTCCGCGGGGCTGAGACTGTGCTCCTTATTCTCTTTCTCCTTTGAGTAACTTGGTATAGATTTGACATCGATTTTTTGTGTTGCCGATCTTTAAGGGAAGTTGGTTTCCTGAACACTTAGCATGAAGCAGCTTTCAGAACCTCTCGGAGCTCCCACTTCTGATATTTGGGAATGTTTGAAAATAGGGCAGCTGCTTCTTGAGCTTTCCTGGCTCTAGCTCTCTCCCTTTTGTCTCCCCTGGGCCTGCTCATCCCTGGCCTGCTCAGCTTGCTTCTATTCCTAACAGCTACTCCTCAGTGGGGTTCAGTCCTAGAAGGGGCTCTGCATGAGGGTGACTGCTTTTACTTAAATTGCATTTAATATAAGCCTTGTCCTATGTCCTCAAGTGTTAGGAATCCTGGTCTTTTTGCAATTTAGGGAATCGATGTGTCCAACAGTTAAGAAATTTCAAAGTAAATGATCTTGGGCAAATGGTTTAATGAGAGAAATATTAAAATTAGATCATTGTCTTCAAATATGACCCCTCAAAATTTGGAGAAGAGTTAAATACAATTTAAATTAAAACTATCCATGGGGACAAGAAAGGACCTTCAAAGCATAAGAACTGATGACTCAGTCACAAAGGAAAGTCCCACGAGAGCCACTTGTGGAGAAGCAACAACTTTCTCAGGTGCTACCACCATGCTGCTGCAGCACTGCTGGGCTTCTCCTAGGATGAAGTGACTTGCAGATGACCTCTATTGGCCATAGTTTTAAGAACTACCTAGAATGAAGGCTTATGCTGGTCAAAAATAACTTCATAATTAACCAGAGGATTAAAACCAAAAGATTTGAAGCCTGTTGTCCAGTAGATAGAGATACCTTTCTCAGGCCTTGGGGTTCTAGAATGAGGATCCATTTCTCATGGCTGTCACCAGTAGGCTGCCAATGACCACAACCCCAGGCATATAGATTGGTGCAGTGAGATGTGCTGGTACGGTATGTAGCCTTGATCAGGAGTGTGTGTAGACTGCCTGGGCCATAGAGAGAGTGAGGGTTATTCTCACTTTCCACTTTGTCTTTGGGACCATGAGCTGTGGCACTCCAAGCTTACCATGGGTGATCTCAACTTGCAGACAATCAGAACTTGCCAAATGGGTAAATTTAAGAGGTGATCGATCATCAATACCCCCAAATTACTTTTCATTTGTCAATTAATTCAGTGTTGACTTCTTGTAGTATCTTAAAAAGTCTCTGTGCAAAGGACCAAGGAAAATATAAAGTTAACACGTCTACAGTCATGGCCAGTGGAAGACCTAACAGATTTTGGATGGCACAGAGTCTAACAGCAACAGATGAAATTTAATATTATGGCTAATATTTGGGCCAATATTTAGAATATCATGCATCTCCTGCAAAAATGGTGATCTGTCTGCATAAAATGTTAAGGCAGTCTGGGTATTTGTGAAGGGAGCAGAGAGAGGTCCTAGGTAGGGACCAGAAGGAGGCCCTGGGGAAGCAAAATTTAAACAGGCTTTCACTTCCCTGGCTGACACCTGTCTCTTCCCCCAATCCACACACTAAAGTGACCCTTAGCTGAAGAGTGACCTTAAATTTCGCACCTTAGGCACTGTACTCCTCTCAGCCTTGAGCTCGCCCTCCTAGGACTGACTGCTAGACCATGTAGCAAGTGGACTGATTAGATCCCTAATTGTGCCCTAGATCTCTTCCCACGTGAAGTTATGTCTCACAACCTCCAACAGACCAAACCAGAGAAAGCTAATAATTATGTGTTAGTCTGGGGCAAAATCACTCTGACAAACAGGAAAACAGGATGGGCTCTAGTCTCTGAAAAACATCTTTCCTTCTTAATTCACCCCATCTCCCATGCAGATTCATAGGAACTTGAACATTAAAAATGAGGGGAAGAAAATTACTCTTGTTGAGGAGAGTGTCTTGATATATAAGACCTGAAAGTAACTGGGTAGGAGACTTTTTTCCATGATGCAGTATCCAAAGGCAAGTCCAATCATTTAAACTCCCTTAGTTCACAGATGCAAATAACTACCCTGCTTTGGAGGTGGAATTTAGGAGCTTGAACCATACTCCCCAGGCTCCTTTGCTATCCCAGAAGAATGAAACTGACTTTCTGAAAGAAGATAATTTTGCATGATTTCTTTCCTATTTCCTTTTTCAAAACACTTGTGGGCAAATAACACTCTTGCATGGAGTGTTTTATTTTGCTCCATTTTCCATTAATTTGCACACTTTCATGTTGTCTGAGCTTCCTCGCCATCTGTGGGGACGTATGCTGCCAGGTTCACATGCTGGTTGACTGGCAGCTTTCAGAGCCAATAGATGTGCACACACCCCCACCCCCACCCCATTCCCTGCAACAATGGCTCAGCAAGAAACCTTTAGGGAAAAAGGGAAAAATTTACTGAGCTCAAAATATGGAACAAAAATCCAAATTGGCTCTGTCTCAGAACCGAGAACGCATATACGTTAGGATATAGGGAATTGATTTCTGTTACATGCAATCCTTCATTTTGTCTTGGATCACCTTTTTTTTTTTTAAATGACTATATACATTTTTCTTACATCATTCTATAATCTGAAGTTTTCCCAACACTATGTGACCCATGAACTGTCATCCTGGTCACTTAAGTTCATCTCTCCCCTGATTTCACCCTCCTTCACTCCCCCTCCTTTGTTGTATGCTTCAGTTGTTATCAGCTTGTTGATTTTAACATTTTCTTGACCTTTTGTTTGTTTTTCCCTATATCCAACATATAAGTGAGACCATCCAGTTTTATCTTTTACTTTCGGGCTTATTTCCACTAGCATGATTCCTTCTACCTCCGCCCAAGGTGCCTCAAGTGATATATTTGTCTTTTTTCATTGCTAAATAATATTCCATTGTGTAAATATATCATAATTTTTTTTTATCTATTCATTGTTTTGGGCCATCTGAGTTGTTTCCATATCCTGAAAATAATGTTGCAATAAACACAGAAATGCAAGTTTCTTTATGAATTAGTGAGTGTTTTTACCCTTTGGTTAGATTCCCAGAAGTGGGATCAATGGATCAAAAGGTAGTTTGATTTATAGTAGTCTGAGGGTCCTCCACACAGCTTTCCATAGTGGCTGAACCAATTTATATTCCCACCAGCAATGTAAAAGTGTCCCTTTTTCTCCACATCCACGCCAGCATTTATTATTGTTCATTTTTTAAAATTTTAATTTGGACCAGTCTTACTGATGTTAGATGGTATCTCATAGTGATTTTGATTTGCATGACCCTGAGAATAAGTGAAGTTGAGCATTTTTTCATATGCTTGCTGACCATTTGCATTTCCTCTTTGGAGAAGTGTCTTTTAAGCAACTCTGCCCATTTTCTGATTGGGCTTTTTTCTTTGTTGTTTGTTTGAGTCATGTGAGTGCTTTGTAGATCTTTGATATGAGCCTCTTATCAACTGTATGGAGTGCAAATTTTTCTCCCATTCAGTTGGGGGTCTTTTTGTTTTGGTTATTGCCTCTTTTGCTGTACAGTGGCTTTTTAGTTTGCTATATTGGGCCACCTATTATCCTTGCCTACCTCACCCTTTTTTCCCTGTGATATTGAGAGAAAACTCTGTTTCTACATTTCTATCTTTAAGAAATGATTATCATCTTCCTGGTCACTATCTTTCACCTCATTATTCTCAGCAGGTTCTATAGCAAAACCTGGCCACATCTGTCCTGGGAACTGATTCTTTTCCTGGAAGGCCTGATCTCATTATGTTCTGTTTCTCCAGCAAGCTAGGAGGTGTATTTCTTGCTGATATAGCAGCCCAATTTAGCATTAGAGTCACCATCTACATTATTTTCCCAACCAGGACTCAATATTTGTAACAGTATAATAGCTAAAACTTTCTCTCTGTGTGTATCATTTTAGATGATTTGCAACTGGGCTCTCACAACCTGGCCCATTGCTCTGTACAACCTGCTTCTTCTACTTCTGCTTTCCTATTGCTACTATTTTCAAAATAGTATTGCTTATTATTATTATCAAAAAACTCCAAATACTTTCCTACTTGGAATATGTCCCCCTGCTAGGTTTTCCCATTACCACACTTTCACCTTACTTTCTTAATCTCCAAGTTGCTTTTCTCTGAAATTTTTATCATTCTCATAGGCCTGATCAGTAGGTACCCTTCTTAATGAAGACTCCCCCACCCAGCCTCCTTGCCCCCACTGCATATTACAGACTTATCACTTTCAGTCCTAGCCCTTTAGAATTTTACCCTGAAATATATCAGATCCCAATTTTGAAAGAACAGAATCAGAGAAGGAGCCCCATTTATTATGGGACAGTCACAATGAGATACACTTGACCTTTGGAAGCTGGGGTTTTTCACACAGAACATAATGATGTGGTCCTCAGCCATGCAGGTGGTATGTAGACATGCTCACAGAAAGTAAGAGATCATGTTCATCTCAGTCTGCTGTGGAGGGCAGGTGAAGACTGATGTGAATTCAACAAGTATTTATGGAATATTTTCTGTCCAGGCCCTGTAGTAAGCACTGTGTGTACAAGGCAGATACCTTAAATGGGCTGAGTAATTTGAGTTTATTTTCCTCCCTTGTAATGAGTTAATGCAGTGATTCTCAATTCTGGCTTTGCTGCAGAATCACCCAGGGAACATGATTTATGTGTTTATTTATTTATGCATCCATACTGAATTTTGTTTAAAGGAAAAAAATCATATAATCACTGGATATAAAACCAAAAGGTTGAAAAAGATACACAGTGAAAAGTATAACACTGTTCTAGTTACTCAGTATCATTTCTGAATAACTTGCCAATTTACTATCATATTAACATTTTTAAAACATTCTTCTGTCCCACCATGGAGTTACTGAAATGCTCTGATAACAAGATAAAGGCTTGGAAAAAACAGATCTACAAAGCTCCCCAGTTGACTCTTAAGAGCTGACTTACAAAATGACCTTTGGAACAGTAGAATAGTGGATAGAAATAGTGTAGAGAGGGGAAATATCAATATAATGTTAGCAGAGTGAGAAGTAGAGAGAGTTGTGTGGGATCAGCAGAGAGGTGCCTAACCCATCATGTGGATGACCCATTAGGAGTTAGTTCCTGGGGATTCCATCTAAAAAACATGAGTCATGTTAGGTCACCTCTCTCTTTCCTTTGCTATTCAGTGCCTTCATCAACAATCTTACCACAATATGGTATAGAACAGGTCCTCGGTAATTATTTGTTGGATAGATGATGTAACTGAATGAATCAACATTTTTCTTTTCTCTCTGGCTCTTTAAATGGAGTTAACTTCCTTGTGTCTTCCCATTCAGGTTCACACTCTTTGCACCTAATCTAGGAACCAATGATGTTGGAAAGCAAATAAGTGAGAATTTTTCTGTAGTGGGATGACCATAGAAGAGTGCCAGTAGAGAGAATGAGGCAGCTCCAGGTTAGGAAACAACCTGGGGAACAGGAGAAAATACATCCACCAACCCATACTTGTTGTCAACAAAGAGGACTGGCCATGGAATTGTTTTATGGGCCCTGATTCCAGGCACATAGCGAGGGTTAGTCTTCAAATTTGGGGAGAGATGATCCACTTCAAATTCTCTTCCAGACCATTGACTTATATGTCACCTTATTGAAAATACAGTCGATCTTATCAGGATGAGAGCTGCTGCCTTTAGAAAATCCTCATACACATGTCCCAGGGATCTGCTGTGCACTAATATAAGAGTATGGCAGTACAATGGAAAAATCTGCTTAGTAAGGAGGATTCCTTCTCGTATTAAGGGTATTTAGCGTTATAAGATTCTCCCTGGCCCGGAATGTAAGCACATGAGGTCGCATGTGTGAAGAAAGCAGAAGACTTAAAGTAGAATATTTTACACTTCATGCTGCAAATTCCCTTGGTTACAAAGAGATGAAATTGTTTTTTGTTCTCCAGGAAATGGTCTCTTAAAACAGCCCATGGGGATTCTATTACTGGAAATCAATCCAAAAATAAAAAGCTCTGCAAAAGCAAAATGAAAGCTTAAAGGTCTAGTGGGCAGCTTTAGGATGAGGTGTCTACATAGACACAGACTGACAGAAATATAGAATTTTCACAGGCTGACTCAATAAATTGCTTCTCTCTGTCTCTCTCACCATACAAGAATTATTTAAATATGACTGGAAGATGATTGGGACTTTGAGAGGGTACCTGAACAAACTGCCAAGTCACACACAAATTAAGAAACTAGGCAATGGTGATGTCATGTCTCCTATGTAGTCAGTTCTTAAAGAGGTCTTCAAGAGTCACCAATACTGACACTCAGTACCACACATTTTTCCATCTTTCTTAGACATAAAAGTGGCAACAGAACCCTATCTGCCACCAGTTGAGTATTCTGTTTCGGATTATAAACATCAAGGCCCTGATAGAAGAGACCTGCAAACTAAAACTCATACTTGTTACCTGTTATTTAAATATAATACATGTGCCCCCCCCATGTATACCAATCAATGCATGCAATATCTCGTTTAGTGTACACAGTCTCCCTGGGATTTAAACACCATAACTACATAGGAGGTAATTTGTGGTAGCATATAAACAAGGTTTAAAGTATGGAGTTTAGAGACAAATTGTTAAGATGCAAGTTTCTATGTCTTAACATGAAAATAAGGAAACCTGGTCAAGGAACTTAAACCTGTAAGGGCTTTAATCTCATCATGTATCGAAGATACAATGAATGGAACACAATTTGTATAGGGCCTATGATATTGTTTATGCTCAGTTGGTGCTATTTATTGTTTTATTTGAATGGGAAAATATCAACAACTCTATAAACCCATTGAAATCTAAGATACTACAAGTCATCTGAGCTATCACTATGTGAATACAACAAAAGTCAATATAAAATGCAAGTTATAGCATACAGAGCTCAACAACAAAATATAAGAAACATATACTATGACCAAGTTGGATTTATTCCCAGAATGGGTCAATCAATAAATATAATACACATTAACAGAATGAAAAATAAATATTACAATCATTTCAACAGATGCAGAAAATCATTTGACCAAATGCAATATCCTTTTACGATTAAAATTGTACATAGACTAGCTATAGACAACAAGTACCTTACCATACTAAAGGCTATCTATGACAAGCCTAAGTTGATATCGGATTCAGTGACAAAAAGCTGAAATCTCGGCCTCTAAAATCAGGAACAGAATTAGGATGACCACTCTGTCTACTTCTACTCAATGTCATAAGAAGTCCTAGCCTAAGCAACTAGCAAGGGGGAAAAACAAAGTTACCCAAATTAGAAAGGAAAAAGTTAATTTTCCCTTTTTGCAAATACCATAATTTAATTTACAGAAAATCTTAAGAATAATATATACAGTTAGAAATGATAAATCAATCAGCAAATCTTCAAGAAAAAATTAGTATCATCAGTTGTATTTCTATATGGTAAAAATTAGCTATCAGGAATATAAATTATGTATACAATAAAATATTTGGGAATAAAATACGTGGGGAAAACTTTTTTTTCACATAGGAAGTGAAAGATGTGTATACCAAAAACTATCAAGATATTAATGAATAAAACTGAAAACACGCAAAGAAGATATTACCATATTCAAGAATCAGAAGTATTAATATTGTTAAAGTGTCCCTACTACTCAAAGAAATACAAAAATTTATTGAATCGCAATTAAAATTACACTGATATTTTTAGTAACATAGAAAAAATGATCCCAAAATATGTATTGAACCACAGAAGACTCAGAATTGCCAGTGTCTTTAAGAAGGAAGAACAATGCTAGAAGCATCACACTTCCTAATTTTGAAATACATTACAAAGTTACAGTAATAAAAATAGCATCATACTGACATAAAAATGCATACATATATCCATGGAATAGAGAGCCAGGGGGAACAAAAATGCAATACAGTGAACATGTCTTACACAAAGGGCACCAAGAACTTCCAGAAGGGAAAGAATAGTCTCCCCTTCTCCCTCTTCAGAAAACTGGATAGTCTTATGAAAATGAATGAAATTAAGCTCCTATTTAAAACCATTCCAAACATTAATTTGAAATGGATTAGATTTATAAAAAGTTCTAATAATCAAAAAAGTCACAGAAGAATCAAGAAAACTACTCATTAACATTAGTGATGATAATACATTTTTGGAACTAACACCAAAACCACAGACAGCAAAAGAAAAAATAAGTGGGACGACATCAAACTAGAAAGCTTCTGCACAGTAAAGAAAATACTCATTAGAATGAAAGGGCAAACTAGAGAATGGAAGAAAATATTTATAAATCACATCTCTCTGGTAATGGGTTAGATTCAAAATATATAACTTAACTATACAACTTAACTCAATAGCAAACAAACAAAAATCCATTCAAACTGCTTAATTAAAACTGGGTAAAGGACTGACACACATACTTCCAAAGAAGACATACAAATGTGCAACAGGTAAATAAAAAGGTAGTTAGCATCATTTAACATCAGGTAAATGCAAATCAAATCACAATGAGTTATCAGTTCATACCTGTTGAGATCACTTCTATAAATAAGATGGAAATAAATTATATATAAAAATATATATCATATATATCTTATATATATGATATATATGCATATATATATATATGTAACCTTATGGAAACAGCTTGAAGTTTCCTCAAAAAATATAAAACAGAGTTAACATTTGATCCAGCAGTAACACTACTGGGCATATTTCTTAAAGAAACAAAATTGGTATCTTAAAGAGATGTCAGTACTTTCACATATAATGCAGTACTATTCACAAGAGCCAAGACAAAGGATCTCAAGTGTCCTGAAGGTTCCTGAATGGATAAAGATGTGAGATATATATAGATATAGATATATCTATATATATCTCACATCTTTAATATACATATCTCACATATTTTGAGATATATATCTCACATCTTTTATATATATATCAGATCGTTATCGATTCCTTATCCATATATATAGATACACAACACAGAAATTTTAAGCAAATTCGTTATTATTAGCAACACAAATGAATCTATAGGACATTACGCTAAATTACACAGAGAAAGACAAATATGATTTCACTTATATATGCAATGAAAAAGAAAAAAAAAGAAACTTGACTCATAGAAACAGAGGAAAGAATAGAATGGTGGTTACCAGGGGCTGGTGGTTGGGAGAAATGAGGCAAAGATTCTCATCAACTGTTACAAACCTTCAGTTACACGATGAGTAAGTTCATATGATATAATGTACAATTTAGTGACTGTAGTTAATAATAGGGTATCATAGACTTGAAAGTTGCTAGGAGAGTAGATCTTAAGTGTTATCACCACAAATAAAATATGATAGATATGATAATTAACCTGATTGCAGTAATCATTTCACAAAATACATGTGTATCAAAAATCATCACTTATACTTTTTTCCATAATATTTTTTAGTTGACTTTACCATATGATATGATTTAGAAAAATAGCTTCACACATATTCAGATGTATGGTGCTATAACAAACCAGCCACCAAAGCACCCACAATCTTTCATTAGGCCCCCTCCTTCCTTGTTCCCCACCCCACCACCCTCCTTTGGTAGCCCCAATTCTGCAGTCATATTTCTAGAGAATTTAGTTTTGTCTGTTCTTTTCTATTTCTTTATATTCTACATGTGAGTGTAATCATATTGCACAACTTAAGTGTATATAATTTTGTCAATCATACTCCAATAAAGATGGTTTAGGGGGATGTTTTCTAAACTGATTTGAGTTTCATGGAAATAGTCCTAAATAATCCTCTTGCTTGTTTTTCTCTTAGTGTTTTGATATCACAAAATTTCAATACAAGACCTAGGAGGAACCTCAGATGTCCTAGCAGTTCACGACCTTTGTCTTTGTCCAGGGCCTTTACCTTACAGGAAAGAACCCCCAGTTCTAGGAAAGGGGATCAATCTAGCCACACCACACAACAAAAGAATGCCATCAGACACACTGCCTAAGCAGCTGTAACCCTCACCTGACAGGACTACCAGAACAAAATACTACACACACTGGTCTACTTAAGTAATAGAAACTCATTTTCCCATTGTTCTGGAAGCCAATATCAACATGTTAACAGATTTCCTCTTAGGCCTGTGAGGCCTCTCTCCTTGACTTTCAAGAGGTTGTTGTCTCGCTGAGTCCTTGTGTGGTCTCTGTTCTCCATGCCTGCACCCCTGGTGTCTTATCCCAATTTCCTCTCCTTACAAAGATACCTGTCAGTCTGGTATAGAGTCCAACTTAACAGTTTCACTTGAACTTCATCACCACTTAAAGGTCTTATCTTCAAATGCAACAATATCCTGAACTACTGAGGGTATCACTTTGACATAGGAATTGGAGAGGATAGAATTCAGCCCCCAACAGCTCCCTATGTCAGCAATGTTTTTCCCTTTCACTTAATGCACTCCTATCACCATCTGGGTCCCAACAGAAAGCATGTCCTTAACAATGCCCATTCTGACTGCCTCCTTGCTCTCTGCAGCAAGCTCAGGCCCCCTTTTTAGATACTTTGAGGTACCCCTTTAATTCTCCATATTGTCATAGCTCACAGAGGAGTAAGTGTGTGAGTAGCTGATTCCCCCAGACCTGCCTACATGAAAATCCATCCTCCACAGGGCAAGGAGCCAGCTGGGCTGGCTCACTGCTGATCCTGGAGCTGGGCCAGACCTGGCACAGGTTGCAGCCCAGCCGATCCTTGCTGAATACACAATAGTACTTCACGGAAGTAATTAAAATCGCAGGTCCCTCATTGGGATTATTGTTATCACACTACTACTGTTTTCTCACTTTTGTTTAAAATGTTTCTGCTCTAAAACCCTCCTCGTCCCCAAAGCCCATCTCCAATAGCCTCTCCCATTTGTTCTTCTTGCCCAAAGCCCCAGTGGTTGATTTTATGCTTAATCATGCTGTATTAGAAGTAGGTTATTAACGTGTATTTACACACACACACACACACACACACACACACACACACACTTCGCCTAACCATAGGCTTCTTGCAGATAAGGACAGTTTCATTTAACTCCAAATCCTTGGTGCACCAGGTAAGGCCTGGATAAAGTTGAAATTCAATAAATTAGTGCTTTTTAAGGGTAGGGCATTACAATAGCCTGATTTGTATGGAAGGAGTGTGCTGAAAATGTTGTATATATCTCTGGGGTGAGTCCACAAACACTAAGTTGGGTCCTTTGCTCCTTTGACCACTCCAGAGGCTGTTAAAGGGTACCAGAAACAGCTTGTGAAGCTGGATCTAGACTAGGAAGAACCTCATGAGTGAACACATCAAGTTTTTGATCATTGTTTTAAAAGGGAAATAGGCAAGTAAAAAAGAAAGAAAACACTAGAATTTCAGTTCTCACAAGAACTGGCACTGGTTCTTTAGGGCTATACAGACTGAAGCACAAACACCTGAACAGACCTGAAGGAATGGGGTAGGGGGGCAGAGACTCTGATTGACCAGATCCCCATGTTCTTCTGTTACAAGGAACACTCACTTCTGTTCCATACATCATGCTACCTGGCGAGCTGTGGTGACATAGCAACTGTGCCATTAGGAGGCTAAGGAGCTTCACAGGTGGTGAAGGCCTCTGTCTTGCCTCAGAGTGCTTGGAAGACAGGTAAGAATAAGACTCCTGGGCAGGCCATATCCAGGTTTGACCAGGTATGATATCTACCAAGCAGCAGAGACACAGGGGCATCCTGAAGGTTTGCAGAGAGACTGGTTTCCAAAAGCTAAGGCGTACCCTTCCAGTTCACCTTCTCCAGATAGGCCTCTGACTATCTTCACCTCCCAGTAAAAGTCATTCTGTCCTTCATTCCTACCATTATCTCAACTGAGACATGGGGATGGAGGGTGGTGTGGTTTCTGGTGAAAATCACTAGGGTCACTCAGATTATGGTTGGAATTCCAGATCTGCTGATAACCAGCTCTGTGAGCAGAGAAAGTATCTGAATTTGTTTCTTCATATTTAATATGATAAAATTAAGAGCAGCTCCTTGTAGGGGTGGGGTTTAAACTGATACCTCCTCCTCCAGGAGTAGTGCATGACTGACCCACAGTAAGTGGGGCCTCCACTAGGGTCAGGGGCTTTCTCTCCTTTTGGATTTGAGCTCCTGATTCATTTCTCTTCTCCATTCCTCCATGGGTCTTCTTTTTCAAGTCAGAAAGAGTCCCATTCAGCCCACAGATACACCTTTTATAGAATTTCCAGTCCTGGATAAGGGGTGACTTGCACAGAAGACAAAAGTCCTTAAACTGTCTGGAGCAATAGGGTGGAGAAAACCTGACTGCTCTCTGATGGTGAGGGGCCTCCTTACCACCCCCAGTGTCCACACAGATGCCATCTTTTCTCCTCCCCTGACCCCTGCAAGCAAATTCTAATGCTCTCCCTTTGTAAACTATACTCAGAAAACACAGTCAGGACATAGGCACTGCAGGCTCATAGTTCCCAGCGTTCTCAAGATTCATTGTTTTTTCTTAAGTAAGCAGCATAGTTATTAGCTGCAGGATGTGGAAAGGGCATGGAGAGTTACCGAAGCATTGAGTCAAGAAGTGCAAATGTCAAAGGCAAAAAGAAAACTGTAAATATAGTCACAGACTTGAAAGAGCAGGCAGAAATACAGCTGTGGGTTAAAATGTCCTTGGAAAATTACTAAGATGCTGACTCAGGGTGTTTTTATTGACAGTGGACCTTGTTAACTTGTAAGTCTCTTCTCATGCCCTGGCACATAGCAGCAGCTCAGAAAAGCTAAATAAATGAATTATAGATATAAGATTTATTTGATAAAATTAGAATGGTGGAATTGAAATAGTTTAAATACTATGCCCTCTGCTCAAGCTCTGTCTTTCATGATGTGTGACTCCCGCAATGCTCTCCTTGCTTTTAGCAAACTATTTTAGCAAACTTGCTCTGCTTCTATCATGACTCTGGATGACTGGCTCTAGCCACAACAATGCACTGATAAGGTCTAGACTTTCCTCATGCTTTATGCTGGGTTAATCCCAGAAGGCCTCACTTCCCCCACTCAACAAGATAATAAAAGCAGAATCAAATATTAGAAGATGAATTAGGTTCCCATCTTTATATTCAACTCCATGCCTTTGAAACTACATGTGTGTAGATACACTGTGCTATGGCAGTTCTATACAAAATTGCCCTTAGCCACACACTTCACTCCAATAGCGCTCCAACCCCTCTCACTTTGTTTTGTTCTTTCATGCCTATGGTATGCACTACCTGTAGAACTTCACTCTCCCTGGTCCTTGGACATCTCCTGAATCTCCTCACAAGGTTCAAAGTGACTCAGGATACAATAGCATCAATATGCATCCCAAGTGAACTATTCCTAGCAACTGTCTCTTCTTGCAACTGCTATCTAAATGACTAAATACAATTTACTGATTATTAGTTGAACAGGCAATATTTTTTCCATGCTTGTTAATGAACAGTATTATCTTCTTATCAGGGATCCCTATATTGCACATACAATTGTTTTTAAGTGAAATTTCCCCAACTCAGTAAGAGGCTGACTCATCTGCCTATGTGAGAAGAAATTCTGCAGGATAGTAATGGTAGTTTTCACTTTCTCTTTAAGAAAAGATGAGAATTTTTAAAAAATTTATCATCCTCTGGTGGTGATGGATAGGTTCATGCACATCACACTGATGAATCCATATTCGCCTGGGCTATGATTCTTAAAAGAAAGAGCAACGTGAAGGACTATCACACGGAACAAAGGCGAGTGAACTATTGTTATGTACCCCACGGATACACAACACAGGAATATTGACCCTAAGAAACCTGAAAGAGAGGGGACATACTTCATGAGTCAATGGTTAGAAAGTTCAAGAATCAATCAAACACAGTGATGGAGGTTAAAAGTGCCACCTCTAAAAGACAAATGACTAAAAAGTGGTACTAGGAAGTTTTCCAGATTTGCTGGCAATGCTACATGGCTTGATCTGGATGGTGGTGACAGATGTATACAAACAGACACACTATCAGGTTGTTCGTTGAGGATTTACACATCTACACCGATGTGTGCATTCTATCTCAAATGCCCCAAAGCCAAAGACCTGAAGCATGACTGAAGGAGCAACAAAACGTGCCACAAACTGCGGAGATGAGACCCACCAAGACCAAAGGTGCTCCAAAAGCAGTACAGGAATGATAAACAGTACGTTCTACCAAGTCCGGGGAAATCGCACCCTCACCAAGGACGAGGAAATGGATCAAAGGAAAAAAAAAAA
>PVHY01020200.1:0-25974 GCA_004024945.1 Uropsilus gracilis | reverse complement strand
TAGTTTTCTTTGTATAGGTCTTTTACGTCTTTTGTTAGGTTAATTCCCAAGTATTTGATTTTCTTTGGTGCAATGGTAAATGGGGTGTTTTTTCTAATTTCTTCTTCTTCTGATTCTCTGCATATATGAATGCTGTTGATTTTTGCGTGTTGATTTTGTATCCAGCTACCTTACCAAATCGGTTTATTATTTCAATCAGTTTTTCTGTTGATTTTTCTGGGTTCTCTACATAGAGAATCCTATCATCCGCGTATAATGATAACTTTATTTCTCCGTTCCCTATTGGGATTCCTTTTATGTCTTTCTCTTGTCTTATGTTCTTATCTTTTTTATGATCAAATAGTATTCGTTTGTGTATATATATCCTATCAATGTATTTATCCATGCTGGGCACTTGGTTCCTTTCTGTATTGTGCCTATTGGAAATGGTGCACAATGAACCTATACTTTTTTGAATTAGTGTTTTTCATAATCTTTGAGTACTCAGAAACTGCATTAGTGTGCTATTTCTATTTTCAGGTTTTTAAAATTGTGTTAACATTGACTTACAAAACTGTGTGAGTCATAGGCGCTTACTTCCTCACGCGTGCATCACCACAACACATCCTCCACCAAAGCATTCTTAGCTCTTCATCATAGTCCATATGTCTTACCCCCTAATTGTTTCCCCTTCTCTGCCTCCTCTTCTATAATCTCAATTCCACACAGTCAAATTTCTATGGATTGTTAATGATTTTATTTCACTGACCCTTGGTTTTGTTTCTCTGTATTTCACACATAAATGAAACCATCTGGTAATTGTCTTCTCCTGACTTATTTCACTTAACATCATCTCCTCTACTTCCAACCATGTCGTTAGACATGGCTAGAATTCATCTTTTTTTTTTTAATAGATGAATTGTATGTGGGGTGTTGGTATGTGTGTAATACACCACATTTTTCTGTCCCACTCTTCTATCCTTGGGCACTTAGGTTGTTTCCATAATTTGGCTATTGTAAATAGGACTGCAATAAACATGGGAGCACACGTGGGTGTTCTAACTTGGGTTTTCTAACAAATTATCTTTTATTCCCATTTTTCAGCAGATATGAGGGTAAATTAGCCCTCAAATAATGTATATAGTACTAATAAAAGAGAACATCTTGTTCCCTTTATTTGTTTCTTTGTTGTGAAAATAAGGGAATTAATGTAAAGAAATAATTTCTTGACTTTGGAAGGGTGAGAAGCCCTGCAAACAAGCTAGAACAAGAGAGTAGCCCTGAGAAGGTAGTAGACACCACTCCTCTGTTTTTAGAAAGAGTTAGTTTGTTTGTTTGGATAAAGGATAGATGTTTGTTTTTAAGGTTTGGTAGAGCTCACTAGTGAAGCCATCTGGGCCCTAGTTGGTTTTGGTGTTTTTTCTTTTGTTTTTGTTATGTTTTGTTTTGTTTTTGAGACCATTGATTATTGTTATGATTTTCGTTTTCAGTCAGTCACATTCAATCCATTCAATAACATACTTGTGATTGGTCTGTTGAGGTTTTCTATTCCTTCCTGATTCAGTCTTGGAGGGATGTAAATTTCTAAGAATTTCTCCGTTTCCTCTAGGTTTCTCAGTTTGCTGGCATTTAGATCTCCTGAGTATTCTCTTACAAACCTCGCTTTCTGAAATCTCTGTTGTAACTTCTCTTTTGTTTCCCCCATCTCATTTTAAGAATTAGAACAACAGTTTCTGAGATGGCAGCTTACTATATTGTCATCAACTTAATGTAACTAACACATCATAAAGAATTCAACAATGGTAAACAACAAAGAGTGGGGTTTGAGAGAATGGAAGGGGTACCAGAGGGAGGAGGGAGAGGGAGGTATCCCAAAAACCACTTACAGAGGTTGTGATCTAAAGAACAAAATAAATAATATTTAAAAAAAAATTCAGATGGCAGAATATGTATTTGTATTTTCTTATGCAAATGTAGGGGTATAGATTGCAATTAACTTTTCGGAGAGTAGTTGGGCAATATATATTACTTTTAGGAGCATGGTTTTAATTTTATCTCTAGGAGCTTTTTCCAAAGAAAATAAGAATATTAAGAATATGTGTAAAAATATAGCAAGAAGATATTTCTTTGTAGCCTTGCTAGGACTCTTTCTAAGAGGTCTAACTTGTATAGCAGAAGACTCTAGATTATTAAAAATAACAGCTAGAGTTGTTTATGTGAAAAGATAGTCTCCATTATAAAATAGTAGATGTTTAATGGTCCAATTTTTTTTCTGCTACCCTATGACCCAATTTTTATAAAAAACATATAAAAAGGACAAATAAACTGTTAACAATAATGGCCTCTGGGAAACGTGTGTGTGTACATATTTGTTTATGCATATAAAGACTAAGTGATTTATAAAATTGCTTTATTTTTCTGAGGTTTATAATGACTTTTGCCTTTATAATAAGAAAACAGTGAGATGTAATGTTTATATGAGAGAGAGAGAGAGAGAGAGTTTGCTATTTGGTGATAGACTGAAGATGGAAACATCAGTTTTGCTTTCTTGTCAGTTGTGAGTCGTGAGTGGAACAGTCTTAGCAGTCTGTTCCATTCTGTGCCCAAGCCCATTCCTCTGACTAATCTAGAGGAGGAACATCATCTGGCAGAGAGCCATGTTCATAGTCATAGGGGCATGGTCAAAATATGAGTATATCATATAGTTGATTCCAATAAAATTCCATTTTCTTTAAGGATCTTGATTTTTAGCTAGTAGTGGTTTGGGGTAGAAAACATCTGTTGAATGTGATATGAAATAAAGCTTATAAAGGTAAGTCAGCAGGGAAAGGTATTCTAAAAAGATGAACTACTGTTTCCTTTAATGCCTGTCCTTAAATATTGTTGAATTAGCACAAACCATTTTCGAGAAACAGAACCTTGTGAGTGTCACAAGTTGTTCAAGCAATTAGAAACCCAGACATTTACTCTTGTACACACTAATACATGAGTCACATTTAAACAAGTGTAGTAACTGAGCTGTCAGATCCAGTGCTGTTTGTATATCAGATGACTTCTCAGATAAATATTTTCTGATATCTGTTTACCTTGAGCTAAGTAAAAAATAACTTGCATGTTCTACCAAATCACCTTTTATTCCCATTTTTTCAGCAAATGTGAGAGTAAATCAGCTTTCAAATTATGTGTATAGTACTAATAAAAGGGAACATAATGTTCCCTTTATTTGTTCTCTTGTTGTGAAAATTAGGGAAATAATGGAAACAAATAATTTCTTGGTTTTAGAAAGGCGAGAAGTCCTGGAAACTAGTTAGAACAGGAGAGTAGTCCTGAGAAGGTAGGAATACAAACACTAACTCCTTTTCTTCCTCTCATTTTCCTTCTCTTTTTTCTCTTCCTCTCTCCTTTCCCCTGTCATTTCTCTTCTTTTTCCTTCTTCCGAAAAAGGAAGCATGTATACTGGACACTGTACTGTTCTTGGCATTGATGGATATAGCAATGGACAGAAATACCTTTTGTTATTACTATATGTTGTTATGTGCTTTGAAGGAGGGTAAGGAAGAGCATGTGACTGGGCAGGAGTTGGAGTGGACAGAGAAGAGAGGGTATTTTAGAAAGGAAGGCCTTCTCTCTCTAGGTGACCTTTGAGAGAGACTGTGTGATGTGACAAGTCATACAGAAAAAAGAACAAGGAAGTATACAGAACCTGCAGTGGGCAGGTGCCCAGGTGGTTCAGAAACATCAGGGAGCCAATGTGAATAAAGGAGGTGGTAGATGAGATCAGACAGAGAGAGGTCATGTGGGGTCCTGTTGGTTACACTAAATACTCATTTGAGCCACTGGAGAACTTTGTTACTACAATGCCAACACTTCTAACTGGTACAAATAGCAACATATATTCAGCAGATATTTATTTGAGTGCTATTGCACATTTAATTGCCTGTTAATTAGGACTAGTTCAACAGGCAAGTAATGGTTAAATTATTACAGATAGGTCTTTCCATTTCAACAATCAGTAATGTACATACTATGTATATTTAGTATTTTAATGAGATTATTTTAATCACATTTTTTTCCTGTTATTACTAGTTTGTTGTTGGACAATTGTTTTTTTCTATAGAAGTTCTTAGACCAGTAAGGTGATAAAAGTTTCTAAAATTGTTTTAAAAATAACTTAAAATTTGACATCTGAGCCATTTTTAGTTATACATTCTATAAAATATTTCTACATTATAAAGCAGATCTCCAGAACTTTTCATCTTGCAGAACTAAAACTCTGTACCCATAAAACAACTCCCCATTCCTCTGACACCTGGTATCCATCATTCTATTTTGTCTCTGTGATTTTTGACTCTTCTAGGCACTTCGTGTAAGTGAAATCATACAGCATTTATATTTTTGTGCTTGGCATATTCCACTTAGCATAATATCCTCAAGATTCATGCACCTTGTGTCAGAATTTCCTTTTAAAGCTGATTAATTGCCCGTATATGTATGCATCATATTTTGTTACCCATTCGTCTGTTGGTGGTTACTTGGGTTGCTATCCCCCCTCAACTATTTTGACTTGTGCTGCCACAAACTTAGGTGTTCATCCACAGAAGAGTTTTCAATAGAGTGAACTGATCCAGTCTGACATTTGTTTTTAAAAAAAATCATTTCCCTGACTTTTCCTTTCCCCAAAAATGTTTAGTTGTGTGTTCCTCTCTTGTGTTTAAATGCTTACAAACACTGTGGCACATTGTGGGCACTCAGACATTTGAAAAAAAATAAATGACAGATCTAAACACTTTATGTGGAAAATTTTGGAGGCTATCATGTGATTTGCATTGTGGTAACTCAAACAAGTATCTTTTGTTCTTAACTGTATGGGGATGACTTTAGATTTCATTGAATATCTGAGCTTAATTATAGACTATTCCCCAGAAAAGTGAACACATAAATATACTAAAATGTCTGTTTACAATCTTAATGGGTCTCGAACTCCTGACACTTGTAGGAGACCATACATTGACTGCTCTTAGACGCTTTGGCTTACGCTAATGACATGAAGTGCTCATGCTGCAGTAAAATGGGAGATAGCATAAATTCAACCCATAAATTCAACCCTGAACAGGCAGTGCCACTTCCTAGAAGTTGTAGGCTCTGCAGTACTCTCAGTTTTCATCAGCATCATTTCATAATGGCAGGAACAATTTATGCCCATTTTACACAGTAGTCCTGATTCCACTGTGCCTGTGCGCCTAACTCCTGGAGGTTCCTACTGGGTGTACAGATTAGGAAACCACTAGGAAACTGGGGCCGTTCCAGTGCTGTGTTTCACTTTCTGTCCATGCAGTTGCTTACCCTCTTTTGGGTATGACCATGTCTCAAAAACATTTTTAAAAATTTATCAGTTGTGGAGGTGGGTTAGGAAAAAAATAAATACAAAATTTATCAGTTGTGTATCCAGAGAGTGGTGTGGAGTGATAGTCTCAAAGGGTGAACGATGGTGCCACATGATTGTGAAATCTCACTATTCACTAAAATAGTGTGTGGATTGATTGGTGAGTATAGAGGGGAGATGGAGAGGGTTGTCTTGACATAATCAAAATAGTTGTATATATGATATGCACATTTCTAGAGAGAAAAGTAAAAATAAAGATTAACTTCAAACATTTGGGATCATAGCTTCAAAGAAATTTACCAGAAGACCAAAACAAAACTTTTTTTGGGTATATAATCCAGAGTTATGAAGCAGAATGAAACTAGAAATAGAATTTTTTTTTTTACTGCCATTTCCTTCCTTACTAGAGAAGGGAAAGGATCTTTATCTCTGATGTTCCTCTCTTTGAGTTAGGAGACTCAACTGTAAGCAGCTAACTTTCTCAACTTTTTGTGTTTACATGCATGTATATGTGTATTTATAGAATCATATTTCTACACACATGCCTGCCCTTGTGTAGTGGAAGAGACTGGAAGCAGTGGGTGCACCCCATAACACTGAACACCCCTGTTTAGCTTCTTAGTCTCTGCATGCCTAACTCTACTGATACTAGAAAAATGATTTATTCCAGAACTGGGGTAGGGAAAGTACAAAATGAATCCTAAGTATTTTATGCCAAGAAAAATACTCAAAACATTCTGAGAGAATATGTCTATATGCTGAGATACTAGTTGCTAGAAAGAAAAAAAATGTTCTGAGACATGATTATAAAATGGATAAACCTAGAAAACATGTTATGTTGAAAACATCATAACAAAAAACATTTTATGTTATTTAATTCATATGAAATGTCAGAGAAGGCAAATCTATAGAAATGGAAAATAGATGAGTGGTTTCCTAGACTGGAGAACTAGGAAGTTACTGCATTAGGAGCATGAAGTTTTGGAGTGATAAAAAACTTAAGATCTAAAGTTAGATTTTGTAAATTTACTAAAAATCATTTAAGTATCTACCTTAAGTGGGTGACTTTCATAGTAAATAAATTATGCCTCAGGGAGGTCATTTAAAAAAGTTATACAGTTGGTTTAAAAAATATATATACAGCCCTTATTTACAGAGGTAGCTCTAAAATAAGGGTGATGGTAATATTAATTCCACTTGTTGAACACACTTCATGCTGGTTAGGATCCCATTATTTATTACAACTTTTACCTCTGTTCTCTGGAATGTTTATAGTTTCTTGCCTTTCTTTACAGTATACATGTTGATTTTTGTCCTACAGAATTAAAAAAAAGATTGTTTGCTTAGACACACAAGAACAATCTTATACTATTAAGAGATAAAATTTCACTTTTTTGGTAGCATTTTAAAATTTCATTTTTTTGGTAACATTTCAGAAGCTAAATACATTAAATCAATCTGTAAATTTAGGAATGGTCTAATATGGAGGATATTAGTTTGCTGTTTTCCAGGACATTAGCTAATGTCTCTCCTCCTTTTTCCCATTGATTTGAAGGTTTGTTATATTTTCTATATATGCTAAGATTAACCTCTGAACTCATTTTTATTTTTCCCTGGTTGATCATAAATACGAGCCTTACTTTTGTGCCATTTGTTTAGAAATAAATTGCAATTTAGAACTGTCTTTTTTATTAAAAATTTTTTATTGATGATGTTATTAAATTTTAAAAAGCTGATTCTCTCTTTGAAATGTCATTGTTATTTAAAGAAACGTGTAAGTAGGAATTTATAGTAAAGATTTGTTGAGACTGATATAATCTAAAAGCATGCGATAGTACAAGTATTCTTTTTTCCCCCATCGGATCATTAATATGTAATTTGAATTTTATGTGTTCTGTAAAGAAACTCTCAGACAGAATTCAAAATATTGCTTTTAATAAAGGCAGGAATTTGGGGAGTATTCTTGAGAGAGTTACTGCTTCCAGCATAATTTGAAAGTAATTTTAGATGTGAAATACAATGCTTGTACAGCTCTAAGTTATTTTCTTAGTGTTTTCTTTCCATATAATTAAAAATTTTTAAATGTCAAAGATAGTACTCTTTAGTCTGATGATTCAAGCTAGTCTTATAAAAATATCAAAATATTTGAAATCTCTGCTGCCTTTGCACATGCATTGCTGGCCAGTTTGGCCCCGCCTTGCCTCACTCTTTACCCATATTGCCACTCCATTGTTGTCCAGCCCCGGTTGGATTTAGAAGGAGGCTGGTAGTGGTGGGAGGGAAAGTCCTACACATCCAGCTATGCAGTCATGTGGTCTTCTGTGCCAATGAGTCCTCTCTTCTCTTCTTCCTCCAGCCTGAAATTTTAATTATGTGGTTGTTTCAGGTTCATGGATAGCTCTAAAAAAAAAAACAAAAAGCAAAAGTAGAGACCATATCAGCTCTACTTGTTAAGTGTTCCTAGCACAAGAGAGCCAGAAGTTGAGGTTGTTAGATTTCATTGTTAATGGATTATTGCTTTCATTGTTTCTTTTTCTTCTTGACATACATTCCTTTAAGCTATTAACTATTTTGGAGGCCCTGAGATGAAACCATTCACTTGGTTCAGAAGTACCAGACACAGAGGTACAGAAATAGCAAGTTGCCTTTGAGGTTTTGGCACTAATTTAGCATATAGGGAAGCTGTTCTGACTCATACCTGTTTGGGTGAGTTTTCAAGTTGTGTCCAGAGGTTAAAAGCGATACCTGATCAACCCATCTCCTACAGGTATCTTTTATCTGTGGGTGCTGCTTTATGTGCAGATCTTAAAAAGAAGGAATGACCCCAGTGACTGGTCATTCCACTTAGGGCTCATAAATAAACTGGATGGTTGACAGAAACTGTGTGTGTGTGATGGGGGGGCAGAGTGAAGTTAGATAAACTAAATGATACTGAAAAGGGGTACGTAGTAGCAAAGGAAGAAAAACAACTTGGTGTTGAGATATAGAAAAAGGGTTCACTGAGCAGTGCAGTGCTGCATGTATGGACTAGGTTCTTCTCTAACTGATACTGAGTGTAGGTATTGAAAGTAGTCATTTTTATAATGAGTGTAAAGTATTGAAAGTGGTCATTTTATATCTGAATGTTCCTATCATATTTAAAAAGAAATTGGAAACAGTAAAAGGATAAAAGAGGAAATTGAGAACAGTAAAAGAGAAAAATGAGATTCTATGAGATGAAAAGGTAAAATATAGAAAATTACAGCAACTATTTCAAAAAGTCATGAAGATTTTTTGAACTTTTAAGAAGAAAGCAGAGGTAATATTGTTTTGGTTGAATTGGCAAATGAAACAAGAACAGACTTGAGCCTTCCTTCCTGACTTTATTTTGCCCTTCATTTCTGTTTTCCTTCTCTAAAAGGTGGGTGTTGCCAGCCTTCTTCTGCTTTAGTTATTTTGCTTTCCCAGAAAGCTCCCTGTTCATATACTCTCAGGCCAGATTGTGTATCTGCCCTTGACAACCCAGAGCACTAAGGAACAAGAGACCATCTGATAATGAATTTCTTGGATAGGTCATTGTTAAGGTTCCTACAATTGGCTCCTCGAAAAGCAGGTCGAGTACATCAACACTGCATGGTGAACCCAATTTGTATAATTAATGTAGTGTCTCCCTCTAGTCTCCCCCCCACTTTTTTTTCTTATGACAAATAGGTCAAGGTGGTGTGGGATAATGTGATTCCTGAGTACATGAGGCAGATATTAAAACCAGTTCCTATAATGCCAAAAGTGGTGCCCTTGTCACACATTTTCACATAAGTCTCTGTCCTCAGTAATTTACTTTCTAATATTTCTGTGCATATTTTCCTCACTGTGTCAGACCTTTATACATATCTATCTCATCCACTTGACTGTAAACCCTTTCAAAGCCAGGACTGTGTCTCATTTATCTTTGTATCCATTTTTCTTTGACTCATACAAAGAAGGCAGTCAGTTAAAGTTAGTTAGAATAATTATTTAAAAACCACAAACATAATTCTAGATCACTACTCATATGCATAGTTTTCATTTAATAACATGGAAAATGTTCTAAACTACTTTGGCTTGTTTATAGAAACTTCTGTGAGAGAATTTGGACAATAAAGCTAAGCAAAAAAAAAAGTGAAATTTAACTATAGCTCTATTTCTCAGCAACTCTAGTTGTTAGCATTTATGATTTGATCTTTTTTCCTATGGGCTTGTATATATTTTTCATAAAATGCCACACTCAAACATACTGGCTTATAACCTTTTTTTTTTTTTTTTTAATAACCTAACCTCTCAGTGCAGTAATAGATGCCAAGTTAACATAGTATTAAACATATTTTAACATTTTTAATGTTTTATAGTCTAACTAAATAATTACTTAGTGCTCAGTATTTAAGCTACTTATTCGTTGACTCAGTGAGTTTGAGCATATACACCTCTCTGGTCTCATTCCTTTTTCCCTCCAAAGTTCTTTCACTAATATTGGTCTTTTTAACACTTTAAACGCCTCATCTTTTCTTTGATGTCCAGTTTTGGTGGTTTTTTGTTTGTTTATTTGCAGTGCTGATTTTTTTTAGTTCTTACTATGCTTCCCACTTTACCTACCCTAATACACATTTTTCATACTTAAGCTTAGCCATTCCTCTCTTTGGAAGTTTTCCCAGACTGGACTAGTTTTCCCTCCAGTAGGCCTCATGTTTGCAGTTGTGCTTTCTTCTGGAAAACACTTAGTCCTCTGTATTTTATTGTATATTTCCCTAAGTATGCTCTGACTAGACAATAAATTCCTCCAGGAAGAGAACTGTGTCTTGTTTTCTGTTTTATTTCCCTCCCCATAAAGCAGTACCATGTATATAGAGCAGGAACTTAGTAAGTGTATTTTTTAATGAATATATGTACACCCTGTCATTTCCATTTGTATCTTTAACGTGATGATCTGTAATAATCTCATCTATTTTTATCATAAGTATAATTAATGATATCTTTTATTTGTGAAGTTTTCATAAAAATATGTCAAATTATTTCCTGTTTTAATTTTTAGTAATATAATATCAAATGAAGTCACATATTATTTAAATACTAATGTATTAATCTATTGATAGGTAAGTGATAATAGTAATACTCATGTCTGTGTAGTCTTTACTGAAAGAATTTGCTTACTAAAAAATTTTTATTTTTTAACTTTTTTTAGTAATTACAAATGATTTTTTTACATGATTGTTTACCCCAAAGTTCTCCTACCACCATGTCACTTGTAAACCATCATCCTGATCTTTTGTGCTCTACCTCCCTTGATTTCAGCCTCTCTCCTTCCTTTCCCACCCTTGCTGTAGTCTTTAATTCTCTTGTAGGTTGTACTTTTTCTTTTCCTTTTTTTTTTGTTTGTTTTCCCTAAAACCCTTATATAAGTGAGACCATGCAATATTTCTCTTTTTCTACTGGCTTATTTGCACTAGTTTGATTCCTTCTAGTGCCATCCATGTTACCACAAATGAAATGAGTTTGTCTTTTGATTCCTGAATAATTTTCCACTACATAAATATGTGACAACTTTTTGATCCATTTGTCTCTTTTGGAGCATTTCAGTTATTTCCATATCCTGGTTGTTAATAGTGCTGCTTTAATAAACATAGGAATGCAGGTTTCCTTTTGAATTAGTGTTTTTGGTATCCTTCAGTATTCCCTTAAGTGAAATTGCTGGATCAAATGGTATAGTTCCATTTTCAGTAGCTTGAGGATTCTCCTAACAGCTTTCCATAGTGGGCCATTTTCATTCCTGCCAGCAATGTTAAAGTGTTCCTTTTTCTCCACATCCATGCTAGCACTTGGTGTTGACTATTTTTTTTTTTTAAATATATGGGTCATTCTTACTGGTGTGAGGTGGTATCTCATCATGGTTTTGATTTGCATTTCCCTGATGATAAGTGATGTTGAGCCATCTTTTCATATGCCTGTTGACCATATGTATTTTCTCTTTGGAAAAGTATCTTTTAAGCTCTACTGCCCACTTTTTGACTGGGCTTTTTGGTTTGTTTTTGTTAAGTCATGTGAGTTTTCTTGTGGACCTTTGCTCTCAGAGAGATCCTTGTCAGTTAAATGGAGTGCAAAACCATTTTCCCGTTCAGTTGGGTGTCTCTTTGTCTTGGTCATTGTCTCTTGCTGTACAGAAGCTTTTTAGTTAATATAGTCCCAGCTGTTTATGTTTTCCTTCATTTTCTTTGTTCTTATAAAAGTGTCCTGGAAGATGTTTCTGGGGTATAGGTCATGGAGCGTTATGCTTATGTTTTCAACTATATGTTATATGGCTTCAGATCTTACATTAAGTCTTTTATCCATTTGAGTTGTGTTTGTGTATAGTGTGAGGGGAGTAGGGAGTAGTCTAGATTTATTCTTTTGCATTTAGTAGCCCAGGTTTACCATCACCATTTATTGACGAGACTATCCTTATTCCAATGTATGTTTTTTGCCCCTTAATTGTAGATTAATTGATCGTACATGTATGGCTCTATTTCTGGGCTTTCAGTTCTGTTCCATTGACCTGTATATCTGTTCCAGTACCATGCTGTTTTAATTATTATGGCTCTGTATTATCATTTGAAGTGCAAATTATATCACATTATATCACATCATATCATATTATATTTATTATATTACTGGAAGTGCAATCCCTCTATTTTTTCTCCTTTTGGTCAGGAGGACTTTGGCTATTTGAGGTTTTTTGTTATGCCATATGAATTTCAATAGTATTTGTTCTATTTTTTTTTTTTTAAGAGACTAGGTCTTGTTGTGTTGCTCAGGGTTGTCTCGAACCCATGGACTCAAGTGATCCCCAACCATAGCCTCTGAGGTAACTGGGATTACAGACATGCGCCACCATGCCCCGCTATTTCTTCTATTCTTTAAAGAATGTCATTAAAATTTTTATTGGAATTTCCTTGAATCTGTAGGTTGATTTGGGAGGATGGTCATGTTGATAAAGTTAATTGTTCCATTCCATGAGCAGGGACTGTCTTTCCGTTTCTTTGTGTCATCTTCTGTTTCTTTTAACAATATTTTATAGTTTTATTTGATGTCTTTCACATCTTTTGTTTTAAGTTTATTCCAAGGTATTTAATTTTCATTAGTACAATTGTAAATAGAATGATTTTAATTTCTTCTTCTTATGACTGATTTTTGCATATATGTAGGCTACTGATTTTTATGTGTTGATTTTGTAACCAGCTTCCTTACTGAACTGGCTTGTTGTAATTAGTTTCCATAGAATTTGTAGGGTTTTCTATGTATATTATATTTCTATGTATGTCACCTGCAAACAGTGACATTTTACTTCTTTTTGCTATTTCAATTCCTTATAAGTTCTTTTCTTGCCCTATTGTGCTAACTAGGATTTCTCAGTATTATATTGAAAACCTTGTCTTGTTCCCGATATGAAAAGGAAGGCTTTCAGTTTTTCGCCATTTAGTGTGATGTTGGCTGTGGGTTTGTCATGTATTGCTTTTATTATGTTAATGTATGTTGCTTCCATCCCAAGAATTTTGAGGACCTTCATCATAAATGAATGCCCAACTTGGTCACATGCTTTCTCAGCATCTATTGATTTGATTGTGTGGTTTTTATTTTCCTTTTTGTTGATGTCTTGAATTACATTAATTGATTTTTGGGTGTTGAACCATCATGTTTCCCTGGATCCCAGGGAAACTTAGTCATGGTGTATTATCTTTTTGGTGATTGCTGGATTCTGTTTGGGAGGATTCTGTTGAGAATTTTTTTTCAAACTCAACTTTTGTTTTAGATCTAAAAAATAACTGCACAAAAAGAAAGATATTGCTTGGAATAAGTTGCAGCATGCTTTTCCAACTCTTCCTACTAAAACTAATAGGAATGTGATTTTTCTATGGCCCTGAGAAATAAAAACTTGAAAAAGTATACTTAATGAACTTATTCATCTCAGATGCCAATATGACAAACGAAGCTGTAAATAACAAAAATATAAATGTGCTTTAAAGTAGGCACAGAAAAATCAAACATATCTTGTCAATTTCTCTAGAAATGTAATGATTAAAACACTGCTTATAAGGCATATACAGTCCAAATATTCTATAACTTGGAGATCTATAACAAATGAGAATTTCTTCCCAAACTCTATTTTGTTTCTTCTTTTTAATTTTATTTTTTAAAATTGATTGCACACACACACACATATATATATATATATATATATATATATATATATATATATATATATTTTTTTTTTTTTTTTACATCATTGTCTACCCTGGAGTTCTCCTACCACCTTATCACCCATGAACCATCTTAATTTCTTGTGCCTATCCTTCCTCTAGTTTTACCCTCCTCCCCCTCTCTTGCTCTATATATTTCATTTCTTTTGACAGTTTTAAATTTTTCTTGTCCATATTTTTTTGTATTGTTTTGTTTTCCCTATATGCCTTACATAAGTGAGAACATGTAGTATTTCTTTTTTCTTTCTGGCTTATTTCTGCTAACATAATTCCTTCTAACTCCATCTATGTTACTGGGAATGACATGTTTGTCTTTTTTGATAGATGAATAATCCATTGTGCATATACTACAACTTTCTTACCCATTTGTCTGTTTTGGGGTATTTGGGTTGCTTTTATAACCTATTATAAATAGTGCTGTAGTAAACATCCAAGTACACCATCCTTTTTAATTAGTGTTTTTGTATCCTTTGGGTAAATTCCCAGATATGGGATTGCTGGATCGAATGGAAAATAGTTCTATTTTCATTAGTTTGAGGGTCCTCCACACAGCTTTCCACAGTGGCTGGACCAGTTTGCATTCCCACCAGCAGTATAAAAGTATTCCTTTCTTTCTATATCCACACCAGCATTTGTTGTTGCCCCCCCCCCCTTTTTTTTTTATATGGTCCATTTTTACTGGTGTGAAATGGTATCTCGTTGTGGTTTTGATTTGCATTTCCCTGATTTTTTAGTGATATTGACCATTTTTTCATATGCCTGTTGGCCATTTGTATTTCATCTTTCAAGATGTGTCTTTTTAGCTCTTTGCCCCATTTTTGACTGGGCTTTTTGTTTTGATTTTGTTGTGTGAGTTCTTTGTTGATCTTTATTATCAGACCTTTATCACTTATATGGAGGGCAAAAATTTTTACCCCTTCGGTTGGGTTTCTATTTGTTTTAGCTATTGTCTCTTTTTAGTTTGATGTAGTACCAGTTGTTTATATTTTCCTTCATTTATTTAGCATCTGATGCTTAATAAATAAACCTCTTTCAGGTTTCTGAAGTATAAATCTTGGAGTATTTAGCCCATATTTTCTTCTATCTATTTATGGTTTCAGGTCTCGCATCCAACTCTGTTATGCATTTTGAGTTGATTTTTGTGCATGCTGTGAGGAGTAGTCTAGATTCATTCTTTTGCATGTAGTAGTCCAGTTTTCCCAGCACCATTTGTTGAAGAGACTATCCTTGTTCCATTCCTGTTTTTAGACTCATTATAGCAGAGTTCAACATAGTTCAGCATAAATGTGTCACTTTATTTCTGCACTTTCAATTCTGTTCCATTGGTCTTTGTGTCTTTTTTTTTATTCCAGTACCATGTTTCTAAATTATTATGACTTTGTAGTATAATTTAAAGTCTGGGAGTGCAATTCCTCTATTCTCTCCTTTTGGTCAGGAGAGCTTTGGCTATTGAAGTTTTTAAATTATTCCATATAAATTTCAATAGTATTTGTTCTGTTTCTTTAAAGAATGTTACTGAGATTTTTATTGGAATTGCATTGAATCTGTAGATTACTTTTGGTAGGATGATCATTTTGATAATATTGACTCTTCTAATCCATGAGCAGGCAATGTCTTTCCATTTCTTTATGTCATCTTCTGGTTTTTTTTTTTTTTGGGGGGGGGGGTTGCAGTGTTTTATAGTTCTCTGTGTATAGGTCTTTCATATCATTTGTTAAGTTTATTCTCAAGTATTTAATTTTTTATTGGTACAGTTGTAAATGGAGTGGTTTGCTTCATTTCTTCTTCTGACTGAGTTTTTGTATATAAAAAGGCAACTGATTTTTGTGTGTTGATTTATAACCAGCTTCCTTACTGAACTGGTTTATTAATTAGTTTTTCTGTAGAGTTTTTAGGGCTTTCTATATAAATCGTCATGTCATCTGCAAACAGTGATAATTTTGCTGCTTCTTTTCCTATTTTGAGTCCTTGTTCGTCCTTCTCTTGCCTTATTCCTCTAGCTAGGACTTCCAGTATTATATTTAAAAGCATTGGTGAGAGTGGACAGTCTTGTCTTGTTCCTGTTCTCAAAAGGTTGGCTTTTAGTTTTTCACAGTTTAGGATGATATTGGCACTGAGTTTGTCATGTATTGCTTTTATTATGTTAAATTATGTTCTTTCTGTCCCCAAAATTTCAAGGACTGCATCATAAATGGATGTTCAACTCTATCAAATGCTTTCTCAGCATCTATTCATATGATCATGTGGTTTTTATTTTTCTCTTTGTTGTTGTGCTGGATTACATTAACTGACTTTTGGGTATTAAACCATCCTTATTTCCCTGAGATAAGTCACACCTACTCATGTTGTATTATCTTTTCATTGCGTTGTTGGATTCTATTTGCTAGGATTTTGTTGAGAGTTTTTGCATCTGTGTTCATTAGATTGGTCTGTAGTTTTCTTTGTGTTATCTTTGCTTGGTTTTGGTATTAGTGTGATGTTGGCCTTGTAGAATATATTTGGTAATGTTCCATCTTTGTTTTTTTAAGTAGTTTTTATAAGATAGGCACCAGTGTCTCTTAACATCTGGTAAAACTCAAGTGTCCGGGGCTTTTGTTTTTGGGGAGGGTTATGATTACTGTTTCAGTTTCACTCCTTGAGATTGGTTTGTTTAGGCTTTCTAGATCTTGTTTATCTAGTTTAGGATGGTTGTACAATTCTAAAAATTTGTCCATCTCATCAAGGTTGTTGAACTTCTTTGTATATAAATGTTCATAATAAGCTCTAATTATCCTCTGTATTGCTGCTTTGTTTTGTAATTTCTCCTCTTCATTTTTAATTCTATTTATTTGGGTTTTCTCCCTTCCCTTTTTTGTGAGCCTGGCTAGGGATTTATTTTATTTTTCAAGGAGCCATGTTTTTTGTATCATTCATCTTTTTTTTCTATTTATTCCTGTTTTAATTTTTAATATTTATTTTCTTCTACTAATAGCTTCTACTCATATTTTTTGTTGTTCCTTCTGTGGCTCTCTTAATTGTGAGATTAGATTGTTTCTTGGGTATTTTCTTGTTTCTTGATATGGGACTCTATTGCTATGTATTTTCTTATTATTACTGCTTTTGCATTTTCACATACATTCTGGAAAGTTGCATCCTCATTGTCATTCATCTCAAAATATTTAATTCTTCTTTGATTTCCTTATTAATCCAATAGTTTTCCAATAATGATGGCTTCAGTCTCCATGAATTGGGAGGTTTCCTTTCCTAGTTGTGATGGTTGATTTCTAGTTTGATACCTTTATGGTAAGAGAAAATAGATGGTATGATTTTAGTCTTCATTAATTTGTTGATGCTGGTCTTGTGGTCCAGTGCATGATTGATTCTAGAGAGCAATCCATGTGCACTTGCAAAATGTGTATATTCAGGTTTGTTTTGTTTTGTTTTTGGGCTGCAGTGCCCTAAAACTGCCTATTAAACCCATTTGGCCTAGTTTCTATTTAGAGTTACTGTGTCTTTTTTTTTTTTTCTCTCACTGAATCTACCCCTGGGTGAGAGTGAGGAGATAAGGTCTCCTACTACATGTATTTTCTCTAATTTCTTTTTTTTTCAGTGATGTTAGCAATTGCATAGTGTATTTTGGTGTACTTTGATTTGGTGCATATATATTGATGACTGATATGTCTTCCTGGAGTATTGATCCCTTGATCACTATAAAGTAGCCATATGTGTCTCTTGTCACCTTTTTTTTTTTTTAATTTGAAGAATATTTTGTCTTGGTATAAGTATGGCTGTAAGTGCATTCCTTTGGGGTTTATTTGCTTATAGGATTGTTTTCTACCCCTTAACTTTTAAATCTAAGTTTATCTTTGGTAGCTAGTTCTGAGTTTCCTGGAGACAGCAAAAAGTATGTGTTCTGTTTTCTAATCCAGTCTGTTACTATGTGTCTTTCTATCAATGAGTTTAGTCCATTAACATTTAGGGTGATTATTCATATATAGAAGTCTGTACTTGTCATTTTGTTCATTTTTTTTTGTGTGGTTCTATTTATTACTTTGTTACATTCTTCCTGTTCATTCCTCTCTCATTTAAATTTTGAGGCTTCTTGTAATATTTCTTGTAATATTTGTTAGTAGTAGCAAATTTCTAAAGATTATATTTGCCTAAGTCCATATATTTTCTTCATAGATAAAGGAAAGCTTTGTGGGATAAAGTATCCTTGGCTGGCATTTTTCTGTTTTGGAGTTTGTTGTGTATGTTGCTCCATTCTCTACTTGCCAGAAGGATTTCTTCCAAGAATTCTGATGTGAGCCTAATTGGTTTTCCTGTATAGATTATCTGTTTCCTCTCTCTTGCCAACTTCATTGTGTTTTCTTTGTCTTAGATTTTGGGGGAGCTTTACTATTGTGTGTATTGCAGTCTTACGGGAGTTTCCCCCCCACCCCATTATGGTAATTTGTTGTTCATCTAGCTTCCTCTGTCTCTATTTTCATTTCTTGTATCACATTTGATACATTCTCTTCAGTTTTTTCCTTGAATAATTTTTCAGTTCCTTTGTCTCTCTCCTCTCCTTCTGAGAGTCCTATGATTTTTATGTTTCCTTATCTCATGGTGTCTGATAGTTCTTGGAGTGTTTTTTCACTCTTTTTCATTTGTACCTCTCCTTTCCTTTTAGGATTCTTTTTGCATCTGAATCTTTGAGAGCGTTGATTCATTTAATTTCTTCTATTTCTTTGTAGCTTTTCTTTATTCTTCCATTTTCTGTTAGCATTTGCCATATATTTTCCAAAGTTTTATTTTCATTCCTCAGTTCATTGATTGTATTTTTCATTTTCTTTCTTTGCCTTTTCTCTTAAATCTTTCAATGTTTTCATTATAGTGATCTGAATTCTTTTTCAGTCAGGTTGAAATAGTCTTCTGTATTCATGCTGTTGAGTTCAGTAGGCTGACTTTCTCTGGGGTACTATTCCCAGAGTGTTTGTTTAATCATTTTTTATTTTCATACATCCCATAGTTTACCTTCAAATTTGTTCTGCCCGTGATGTCCCTGTACCACTGCTGCTGGTGGGCATGATTTCTTGGAGATCTTGCTGAGTTATGGATTTATCTGTTTAGTGGCTAGTCTGCTGTGGTTGGTGTGCAGGATAGTAGTACAGTTCCTTGCCATTTCCTCCTCAACTACTGTCAACTGGGGGGCTTCTGGTCACTCTTGTCCAGTTTTTGTTTTTGTTTTTGGCTACTAGAATTAGAGAATGAAAGTCCTGTAGTTTCCATGTAGGCTTGCAACTGCCATGTGACTGATGCCTATGGGCAGAGTTTCCAGGGTAACTCTATGATGTGTGGGACTCCTGCCTGAGCACTCTTCTGCTGTGGCAAATGCTAATACAAACTGTGATTTACCCCAGGAGCTCCTGTCTGTTTAACCCCCACTATGTGAAGTGGGGTCCCAGGCCTCCAGCTGGGGTAGTCTAGGGTCCTATGTGGTAGATTTTCCTGATGTGCACAAGGTAGGGGATCAGTCGGCTGTGAGGTGCCCGCTGGCTGCGTGGAATGAGTTTCTGTTTTTTGTTGTTAGGTCCTTCTAGGTTGTGACCCCCAGGCTGGAGCTGTTAGGCTTAATGAGTGCTTTTCTCAAGCTCTATCTCTTTCGAAGTTGTAACTCCAGGAGAGGTGACAAAAGGGAAGAAAGAGAGAAAAAGAAAAAAACGGGAGTGGAGATCTCGAAAAAGAAAGGCAATGAAAAAATGGAAATTCAGAAAAGTAGAAGAAAAGGAGTGAAAGAGAAAATATAAGAAAAAAGATAAGAAAGGCCAGACATTGTGGTGCATGCCTGTAAGAGGCAATCTAGGAAGCTGTGGCCCTGGCCAGGGATCGCAGTTCAAGTCCAGTCGGGGGCATGGAGCAAGACCTAGTCCCAAAAAAATAGCTGGGCCTGGTGGCGTGCACCTGTAATCCCAGCTATCTGGGAAGGTGAAGCTATGGATTCCTTGAGTCTGTGGTACCCTGGGCAATGTGAGCCTGTGGTTCCACAGGCAAAAATAGCGAGACATAGCCTCAAAAAAAAATAAATAAAAAGATAAGAAAGATGAGTGAAAAAAACAAGAAGAAATATAAGAAGGTCAGACAAGGAGGGGGAAAATGAAATGGACAAAAAGAAACCAAAGGGGGAAAAAAAACCTCTGGAAAAAAACACAAAACCAACAACAAAGGGAGGGAGTGGAGGCAATGAAGGTTGTTTTTGTGTCTTCCAGTTTGTGGGGGGGTTGGTCAAAGCTGTCCCCTGCTGGGTGGTCTACACTTTGACTGAACTTTCTCACTTTCCCACAAAGTGTCTGTGTAGGGGTGGGACTTCAGGAAGGTAGTGGAGGTTTCCACTCTTAGGACTGGCTGGAAGCACTGGCTTAGTGCTCTCACCTGTTAGTGGCTGCAGTGATGGCATATTGTTTCACTAGCCAGAGTCAGCTGCTGTCAGGGTTGAAGGTGATGATGGGGCCGGGGGAGAGGGGATGATGGTGGCCACCATCTCTGTTGGCTGTTGATGCTTTCTCCAGCCATGTGCAAATGGCTAATGTGGCAGCTGACTCCAGAGGAGCTGCCATACTCCTAACAGTTCAGTGCCTTTGGACCTTTGTTCTCCACTTCTTTGTCTTCGTGAGGCTGCTCTGGTGTCCTGTTCTAAGAGTGAATTTTTCTGGGAGTTTGTATCTGTCTCTTTTTTCCATTTTAAAATTGTTTTTCGAAGAGTGGTTTCTTTCAATCTTTCTGTTCTACCATGTTGTGGGTGTGTCTAAACAAGTTTCAGATAATAGATTTTATTTTTACTTAAAGCTAGTCTTTGTTTTGTTTGTTTGTTTTTTGAGACTAGGTCTGGCTATTTTTGCCTGTGGAACCACAGGCTCTCGTTGCCCGGGGTACCCCAGACTCAAGCAATCCCCAGCCTCAGCTTCCCAGGTAGCTGGGATTATAGGCGCGCGCCACCACGCCCAGCTGTTTTTTGGAACTAGGTCTCGCTACGGGCCCCAGGTGGGACTCGAACCGCGATCCCTAGACCTGGCCACTTCATAGGCTGAAGCTTACAAGCATGAGCCACTGTGCCTGGCTTAAAGCTAGTCTTAATAATAATTAAGGATTAACTGATTTTGTAATTATGGTTTCAAGTGATATAAAAATATAGTATGTTGCTGAAGACTTATTTATTTGTAGCTAATTCATGCTTCATAATAGTTTGGTTTTGATCAGGTATAAAGAGTAACCATACAACAAATACTTGGACAGGGATCAAAAAAATGTAACAGTAATATCAGAAAATAAAAATACCTGATGGGACTCAGAAGATAGTAGAAGTGACTTCTCCACAGTTCTCCATATTGTTATTGATAACTACCCTTCTTTCTTTTTCATAATTATTCTTGGTAGCAATAATTCAGACTTGGGACACATTGGGGGTGAGAGAGGTTATGCTAACTTTTCTTAGAGGTTTTCCAGTTGCTTTTTTTCCTTGCCATCTCAGATTTTTCATCTATGGTAATCATGAATGATGATGAGATTTCGAAGGTTGGTATGTGCTGAGAACCATGGCTTTGCGAGAAAAATAACAAATCTCTTTATTAGAAAAACCCACAGTGATAGAATTTAGGAGCTACAGAATTTGTAGTCTGCAGGTCAGTATTGTAGTCTGCCACTGATTAGTTGTATGAACATAGGCTACTTAACCTCTCTGCGCCATCATCTTCCTAAAGCGCAAGATTTAGATGAGGTAATCTATAAACTCTCTTTCAAATAATCTGATTTTTCTGATTATCAAACATATAAAAGGAATATTACTCTTGAAAGAAACATTAATGAAAATGAGATTATCCCTGTGTGTAAGATGTGATTATATATTCAACAGATTACTAGTGTTACTACAGATTTTTGTAAGTACCAAGCACTAACCGATTGGACTACTGGAGCTCTGTACTACAGATTTTTAAAGCCCTTCAAATGAAACTACTTCAGCATGTAGTTTCAAATTGCCAACACTTTGTTATCTCAGAAAAAGGAAAATTCTGTTGAATTTTTTTCTCTGCTCTCAAGCTGTTGAATCTAGGACAGTGATCTCATCTGACCTCATTTTAAATATCATTTCTCTGTTGACAACTTACAACTTGGTATCTGCAACCTGCATTGCTTCCCTGAAATTGCTATCAACTTTCTAGTCCACTGATACTTAATGGGCATCTCAAGCCTAATCTGCCAAAAATTGAACTCCTTATTTTCCTACAAACCTATTCTTAACATATTCCATATGTCATCAAGAAATGAATGTTGCAATCATTTTGATTCCTAAATAATTAATTAGCAAATGTTTTTGTTTATATTTTCAGAATATATAAACTCCCCACGTCTCACCAGCACTTTTTTCCCCACTAGAGTCCCTTTTCAGAACATTCCACTTTTACTTCCTCCTTAGGGACGTTTCTGTTATTCTTCTTGTTCACTAAAACTTTCCCTTCAAATACTCATGCATCTGCCCTCTCACATTCTCCTAATACCTCTGTGCAAATTGTCTAAAGGATCTATACTGACTCTCCTACAAAAGTTGTTTGCTTCTGCCACCACTGCATAATTCACATTTCTTTTTCTCTCTAGTCCACACCACAGCACCTTCTAATAATACTCTGATTTACTTATTAATCTTGTTCGCTGTCTGTATTCCTCTTCTAGAATATCAGCTTTAGACGGCACAGTATTGTTTTGTTTACTGCTGTATCACTCTTACTTTGCCATATTGACAAAGAACTTAACTTGCTGAATCTATTTTCCCATATATATAAATAAAAATGATAACAAATTACTGCACATTTTTTAATAAACATTACCTTTCCTAGATGCTAATGAGTTTCTGTTAAAACTGAAGAAATTATGAAAGTTGCATAACTAATTTCACAAACTTCAAGCTATATTATGTCCATATAGAAGGTTTCTGTCTCAAGAAAGGGCAGCCTGGTGGCCTGTCTGGCCCAGGAGCTTTAGTGCTTTTGTTGAGAATGGTTTCCTCTGCGGTTTTCCTTACTGCTGCTTTTCATAGCTAGTTCTTGAGACCTCCATGTTGCCTCCTTTGGATCTGGGATGGACAGGCAGCTCAGAACACATTTGGATAGTACTTTCAGTTTAAATAATCTATTGTTACCTACTATTGCAATCATTTATATTTTTTTTCTATAGAAAAAATTGATTTCAGATTTCAGACTACATTGAAATGAAAGTTTGGACTATTGCCTATTCAAAATTAGATGCCTATTAGAATGACATCTTAGTTGCATATAGAATGTTACTAGAAAAGGCAAGATTAAAATAGCTGATATTCCACCTAGGCCCCAAAGTGTGTATATAAGTGTATTTAAGCTTTCAAATGTTGCACATCTGTTTTTAATCAATATAAATTGACTTTAAAAATAATAAATAATACAACAGAATTGTATATGAATAGACAATGGAAAAACACTTTGATAACCTAATATTGCTTCATTATACTACTTATTGTTTGTAACAAAGGGTAATTTAATCCTTAAAAAAATAATCTCTGCATCTCTTTTGACATAGGTAAATGAGTGTTCAGGTGGAGGCTGTGACTAGTTTAGACCCAGAAGGAACCGGCAGTTGATTCTTAGAGGCTGTCCTTGCCTTGACTCTCCTTGGATTGTACTTTTTGTTTTTTTTAATTTAGCACAGAGGGTTTTTGTTTTCATAATTATGAGGTGTGCACCTCTCAGAATAGGCTAGTTCCTAAGAGCAACTTTGCAATAACTTAGGGCTGAGGGAAAACATTTTATGGTTTTTTTTGTGTATTTTCTGTCATGTTTGTGTTTGAAAAAAGAGTGGATAAAGAGTGTGCCTGCCTTAATAGAAAACCTCAGAGGGGCCAGATTACTTCTGGACCATTCCCCATTCCCACTTTGGTACCCAATTTGCCTGGTTTGTGGTCCTGAGTATTCCTCTTCCATCGCTCACTGGACCTACCTTTGTGGTTAAGTTCACAGGCTCTATGGCAGATGGGTTTGAGTTCTGCTCCCTTGCTATTCTCTAATCAACTTATCTAATTTCAGTTTCTTTATCTCTAGAATTGGGAGGAAGAGAGTAGGTATGGTACCTAGTTAATAGTATTGCAATAAGGATTAAATAATCTATATAACACAGGCCCTTGCACCACAAATGTGTTCAATAGATGTAAGCTATTATTATAAAAATGTATTTTAACATTTTAAAATGTATTGTTTTAGCAAGAATATAAATAATATATGAATAACTACCCAGGCTCTCGACTGGGTTTTAGAAATACAACAGTGACAAAAACAGAAGTACCCTCTAGCACTGAGTTCAGTGGGGAAGATGTTTGTGCCTTGGAGCTTGTTAATTTTAGAAGAAAACTCCTAACCTGATCTATAGTGGGAAAGAACTTTAAATTGAAACTGGGATAAAATTTTAAACTGAAAGTCTATTTTAAAAATTCTGAAATTAAGAAAAAAAGACAAGGAAATCAGCTTTGTTTTCTAGAGTTTTAAATAGAAGTACTTCTATAAGCATATATATTTGCTTATCAGGACAGTTAGTAAACCAGCATTAAGTAAAAAGGGGAATGAAAAGAAATAAGGTCTATGAAGTAGATTGGAGCAAGTCCATGAAGGTTAAAAAAAAAAGTGAAACAAAGAGAGCAGTTGTGAACTGGATAGTGAAGTCAGTATTTTTCCAGCACAGAAACCATAACCTTTGGTGGCCGAATCAGTATTTAACAACTGAGTTTGAAAGACAAATGATTTGGTTTAGAAATATAAACCTCAACTATTAAACTTGTGATGATCATATTCTTATTTTGATAGGCTATTTTAATATCTGTAAATAATGTGTGCAACTATACTATCATATGTGAGTAGTACACTTTTCTACAATTGCAGTAAGATTTACTATAGTGAAAAAGTTGAGTGTCCTGATATATTTACCGGGAAAAATCTTGCTGCAAAGTTGTTTTTTTTTTTTTTATTGTTGTTGTTTTTGAGACTTGGTCTCACTATTTTTGCCCATGGAACCGCAGGCGCTCATTGCCTGGGGTACCCTAGACTCCAGCAATCCCCAGTGTCAGCTTCCCAGGTAGCTGGGATTACAGGCGCACGCCACTACGCCCAGCTATTTTTTTGGAACTAGGTCTCGCTATGGACCCCAGGCGGGACTTGAACTGCGATCCCTAGCCCCGGTCACTTCATAGGCTGAAGCTTAAGGCATGAGCCACCATGCCCGGCCTGCAAAGTTTTTATATAATCTTTTTTTTTTTTTTTTCATTAAAATAGACAATTTTAGAAACAACTGAACATCCATCAACATGAGTGGATGAGTGAAGTGTGACACATGTAATGTAATGTCACCTGGTAGTAAAAATATACTGCTGCAGTGTGGATTAAGCATGCAATGAGAGTAAATGTTAGAAGTCAATCACAAACCATTATATATTGCATGATTCCAGTTATATGAAATGTCCAGAATTTTTAAATCTATAATGACAGAAAGTGGATTAATGGTTGTCTGGTGCTGGAGGGTAGGGCTGTGGTTGCTGAAACTGGGAAGTGACTGCTAACAGGTATGAGGTTTCTTTTGGGATGATAAAAATATTTTAAAATTATTTATGATCATGATTGCATAACTGGATATACTAAAACTTATCAAATTGTGCATTTTAAATGAGTCAAACGTTATCTTAATTTTTACAATTAAGCAGTTTTTAAAAATTCCTTACTTCAAAAAAACCTAAGTGGTATCATTTATACCGAGCTGGTTCTTCTCTAATATCTCAGTTAGTGGATACCAACTAGCCTGTGTATACACTGGTACACATTAAAGCAGTAGTTCTCAAATACAGGGTGCATAGCATCATTTAAGAGGTTGTTACAATGTGGGTGTTCAGGTCCCCTCCATCCAGTGGTTATTCTGCAGATCTAGAAAGGGTGAGGGACTCTGGTATTTCATAGGCAACCACTGCATTGTATTCTGTCAGAAACTGAGCACCACTCTGGTCACTTTAGAATGCTTTCCTGGCCTCTTAATCCAACTTTCATTTTTATCAGGTTGCTTTAGCTGCCTTATTAGGATGAAAATACTTATATGGCAATTTTTTTTCCAGTGTGAACTGCATTTTATTTTTTTTAATTCATTTTATTGATTTATCACAATTGTGAATTAATTGATCCCTCCTCCTCCCTCCATATCCCCCCTCTGTATACCCCTTCCTCCTCCCTCCATATTCCCCCTTTTATCCCCCCTTCAGTCACTCCTCCCATTTTTCTGCAAGTTGTTTGGTTAAGTTGATGTTTAGTTGTTGGTTGTTTGGCCTGTTGTTCTTTTCCGATATATGGTAAGTGTGTG